>BPTQ01000007.1:85294120-85504556 GCA_019973895.1 Chrysanthemum seticuspe | reverse complement strand
CCTATACAAGAAGAAACTGGTACTTGGTGTATACAATCTAATACAAAATGTTTTTGTCCCAAAGCACCTATTTTGTTCGATACTGTACGGGGAATATATATGACAACTACCAGCAACAGATGTAAAACCAGCTGGCCTCAAAAGAGACTATTGTCCGAAAGCAAAACCCTGTCGTTCAAAACTAAATATATCAAGTCCCCTAAATTGTAAATTCAACTCCCATAAAGGTTTTTTTAATCCCCATTTTGAAAGGTTGAATCTAGAACAACCACAATAACTCCTACTTCTCAACAAGCCATTTAATTGACTACTTCTGCGTCAGGCACACACAGATAACAATAGCAATCTCCAATAAAAATACCCAGCGAATAACCAACTTCTCCACCTACTAAGTGAGGAAGCAAACCAGCTTCTGGATCTTCGTACCTTAAGGAAAGGTACCCCCCTCGTGTAAACCTCCGTGAACATACTGGTCTATGATCTGCAACATAGTTTGGTGTTCACCCTTGTGGATTTCCCAGACCTTTCTCTGGCCTTCATACAAGGGTGTATGTGCCAACCACCTAAACAAACCCGTAAGTTCCAATTAGGATAAATATAATAGAAAAGAATCATAATAATAACTTGGGTTACATACTCTCATTACGTAGAAATAATAACATCTATACCTAAGAACTCAGCAAACTTTCTTCGTCAGCAACCACCTTATTTCAGGGTCTACAGTATGGTTCCCGTCATCGCACCAGTTCCTTTCATTACAAATGTTCTAGCGTAATACCTAAGTTTTATCCACGAAACCCTGTTTTTGTAAAACATAATCTAACATATGTGGTTCATGGTCAAAGAAGAACATATCCAGCCACCCTCCAAAACAGGTTGTCCTAAACAATTTCTTTCTAGTATGATTCAGCTTTTCTTTAATTATTGGAAAGTATTTCAATTTGCTCCTTACAATGACATTGGCTTCGTATTCCTAAGAAATAAAATAAAAACAAAAAAAACAGTTAACAATAATTATACTGACTTCCTAATACTGACTTCCTAATACTGCGATCATATTTAACAAATGAAACATTACTATCATACTCACACCAAATAAACAATGGCCCAATAATACACAACTATTTAAACTTTTAAAAACCTAGCAATAGTATATAAGAAGTATATCAGACTCATATAAACTTCCAAAGCGAGTGTGCAATGTAATATGCATTAACAAGGGTCAGATATGTCCAAAACTAAACCAACTACTTCAAACAATTACCTTTCTACAATTCGTGGATTCTAGAAAAGCATTTCTGTTGGATAATCATGAAGTGTGGCGTGTCATGAACATTACACACTATCGTGATCATTTAGAAAAGTCAATTTGAATGTATGAAGTTGCGTCTGGCCACATTCTTACTTTACATATATAAACTAATTTTTAATAAAAAGCTATCTGAGGGCTTAGGGCTGAATATTTAAGGCTAGAAAGGTGGTGCAAAAGGGTTTAGCTTCCTCTCAGAGTTCATAACTGTGTATGTGATGTTAGTGTGTAATTTTTGGTGTCAAACTCTATATGTGTGTCAGAGAGAGAGAGCAGATATGATAAGAAGACAGATTAAAGGTTTTGTAATGATACTGCTAGAATAGTGCAGAGTGAAATGGGGTTAATGAGGCACCCTCACAAACCCTTTCATATCTCTCGCCACCATTCCACCACTATCCTTACCATGACCTTGAAATCTCTTTTCTTATCATTTCTGACCTCTCTTTCTGACACACACACACAGAGTTTCACACCAAAAATTACACACTAAAAACACCCACACAGTTATGAACTCTGAGAGTAAGCTAAACCCTTTTGAACAACCATTCTACCCTCATAATCAGTAACAAAATATAAAGATAATATAAAGTGATCATATCAACATATGAAAAAATTAACTTCCCTAAATGGACCATGGGCAACAGTCGGCTTTGACATTGGTCTAAAAGTCCTCCATATACTTGTTTGTTCACGTGCAATCCAGGTTTGGTGATTGAATAGCATGTCAGATCTAGGTTGATTTATGATTCACACAAATTATCCCAGGTCTGACATGCCATTCAATCAACAAAGCTGAATTGTAAGTAAACAAACTATCAGCATTTGATTAACGTGCCTCCATCTAAGATATAACCGCCATGGCTGCAAACAGTAGTGCCGTAGATCCATCTTTGATCATTCATGTGTTAGTTTCGTAACATAATACGGAGGCTCAGATCTGTATAAATCAATAGATTACATAACATCAGGATACAACCGTCATGGCTGCAATAGTATAGAATTGCCGCGCCATGAAACGGAAAACGGACTATCGCATCATTTGCATGATTTAATAAGATACTTCTCATCACAGCCTCTTACCAATTAACAACATATATACATAATGTGTTGCCATAGGCTCAGATCTGTAAACACAAAAACATCAGGATATAACCGCCGTGGCTGCAAAATAATGTATTAAAATTGCCATGCCAACATACGGTAAATCATATCATTTGCATATCAAATAAGATAATCATCATCACAGCCTCTTGCATGTACTAAATACAAAATACATTTCAAACCTTCCTTCTCAAGTAACTACAATGTGGGCCCAATAAATAAGCATTGGCAATAAATAAGCAAACGTTGCCCAATAAATCAGGTAAGTAACTACAATGTGGGCCCATGTCAAGTATATGGGAGAGGTTCCACCTGCACCACATTTATTGACATATTCAGGGTAATAAATTTTCAAACTTACCCACCTTATATGTGTGAATTTAAATTCAAGTGGTGTTGCTAAATAGGTTACAAAATTCTATCAATAATGTCTACAAAAGACTTCAGCCAACAATTTCCGGAACTGTTTCCGCAACAAAAAGACTTCAGCCAACAGTTTCCGGAACAAAAAGACTTTGGCCAACAAATTGATGAACAACAACTTTTAATAGAAATGGAGGAGGCTGCTATTAAGGAGGAAGAAGAATGGGAGATAGCAGAGAGACAAGTGCTGTTAGAGATGGAAGCCGAAAGGGAGCGACTTATGCTCCAAGATGAAGAAGTGCTGTTAGAGATGGAAGCCGAAAGGGAGCGACTTATGCTCCAAGATGAAGAAGTGCTGTTAGAGATAGAGGAAGCTGCTCGGGACAGAGAATTCAATGCATTGTATGCAGAGTGGGATGAGCGCAGATTTGAAGGTTGCTCTGAGTATCTTTACGACGATGGTTACGACTCTAACAACTCTCAAACTTGGGATCACCCGGATTATATTTAGTTGTGTCGCAATTTAATTTTCTGTGTATTTTGTTTCGTTAACCCAACCAGTTTGCACCATCATTAGAGTGCTTTATTCACTTACTACCACTTATCTTACAGTGGTTTGTCAAACTTAATAAGTAGCAACAAATCACTAAAACCACAAGAACAATGAATCACCCAATAGGTTACAAGTTATCTTACAGAAACAATTAATCACCCAATAAGTTAACCCTAAAATATCGAAACCCAAAATCAAACAAGAACAATTACGTCAAAGTTAACCCTAAATTAGCGAAACCATAAATTATCGAAACCCTAAACTAGCGAAAACATAAATTAAGAAAACCATAAATCAATAGATGAAAATACGTAAAATTACTTACCCTAGCCCTAAAAGTTTTTCTGATAGACATTAGATCGGACAGTGTAGTGCCGATGTACTGCCAATGTGATCGGACACGGTGTTCGCTCTTGCTGAGAATTGTGTTGAGGAAGATTGTGTTGAGGAACTGTGTGGTGGCGATGTGGTGGATTCAAATAAGAAGTGTGTTGAGGAAGTTTATCTGTATAAATGTATAAATGTATAAAGGGATGTATAAAGGTTAAACTACTTATACCTTTTTTATACATTCAACACTTAATACATCATAAGTTGCCCAAAGTACAACCTTGTGGGACCCAGTTGCCCAATATTTGTGTACTTTTTAATAATAAAAAAAAGTATTACTTTTTGGCTAAAAGACATAAATTGTCAGTTGCCCAATATTAAAAGTCAAAGTTGCCCAACTGCAACTTTAGTACACTTGTACTAGATAAGTACAAGGTTGCCCAAAAAAATGGGACACATGTCACGTATTTGATAGAGTTGCCCAAATATTCAGTTGGGAGAGTTGCCCATGGGGCATTTTGAGAAGTTAAAAAAAAGTTGGGCTTTTGGGGTAATAAAGTTGGGCAACTGGGGCATTTAGAGAATTTCCCATTATTTTAAATAGGCACATTTTTTTTTTTTTTTTTGAATAACCAATACAGAAACACGAACACTTATTTCTATTTATCAAAATCTCTTTTAATTAGTTGAAATATGAACGGGAAATTTATTTTATGAAAACTTAAAAAAAAATATAACACTTATCAATAAATTATCTATTTTCTAAAAAGGAAATGATGACTGCTTTTTCAAGCAGGCAATTGTCTAATTTTATTTATTTATTTATTTATTTTTATAAAAGTAGAATTTATAAAATTTTATAATTAAGCCCTTTTCATTATCTCATACATACATGCTTTTTTTTTTCAAAAAGCATGCATCATTTTCCTTTTTCTAAAAGTTATATTTGAGGGTTGAACGAAACACGCAAACACATTTTTCAAAAGGGGGTTGATACTCACACTAATTTTTTTATACTTACACCACACTGTACAACAGTGTAATGCATATTGTACAATATAGTGATGCACAATTATAGTGTATGTATAAAAAAATGGTGCGAGTATAACACCCTTTTAAAAAGCTATGTTTGAGTCAGGGCTTCGTTCAAGAGATTCACTGCTTTTTTTAATAATTATGTGTTTGGTGCAGACACATAAATAAGATCTTACACGTTTCATCTGTAAATTTTTGTAATACCCGATTAGTTTTGCACCAAATGTGTATAATTAAAGATTTAACATATTTGTCTACATTCACTACGACTTCCCTTTTACCTTTTTTTATTATTAAATTCGATTATGTTTTAATACTCTTTTAAGTCTTGGTGGAAATATGCATTATTTTCCTCTTTACCTTTTTCATCTTCTGGACTTTCTACCTATCAGTTCGGATATCTTATATAAAACTTTCGAGTCTATAAAGGAACTATGTAAAGAAAGGAGCCAAACTTCGTTTTCCATTTGTATATTATTATATAATGCCATGATGTTCGATCATGATTGAAATACAACTATATGTTCATTTATATATATTAATCAAAACTACGTATAGTAGTAGTACTAAGGGCATCCATTATGGTCATTTCAAGAAAATGTTTAAAACACATGAAAGGTTTATAATTTGTTTTAACCATAACGAGTTGATGTTTCATGTCCATGTAGAATGAAGAGGTTTGAAATCTTGAACATTTTCATAATTTAATGCATGTGTAATTGTCAAGCATTTTATAAACTTGAAAATGTTTATACATAGTACGACAAGGTTTATAAAATCAAAAGCTTAATAAATTAATTATTTAATAAATGTTTAGACCTTTTAAAAGTTCCACCATTGTGGATGCTCTAATTTCAAACTTTTGAGTCCATAAATGATCTGAGCAAAAAATATTCAAGCTGGCAGACATGATTAGTGTAACTGACAAAAAGATATCACAAAATTTATTACAAGATATGGGAATTTTTCTTATAACAAAAAGAAGAAATAAGCCGGTTCACAAAATTTGTGTTGGTGTTATTGTGTTATGTTTGTGTTAAAGTAACAACACAATGAAAAGGTAAATATAGAAAGAAAGGCAAATAGAAGTGTCCGAGAAACTAAGGCTTTTCCAAATGTACACTAAAATAATTTAAATGCCCAAGATAAGGCCAATAATTCTGTATCCATGGACCCATAGATATTCGAAAAGCAAAAGAAGAGTTCATTCAATCATTCATGCACCTTTTGCATATCAAATCCCAATAGAGTGCAGGCGTCGCGCAACAGTTACTCTAAATTTGCTGTCTTCATTCAAACGTTGAAGGCACAATCTTAACAATATACAACTGATAGTAAGGAGCGTAAATTGCATGCCAAAAGTAATTACTGAGAACATAATACCAAATGTGACCCATTTCGATAGATGATATCAGGAACCTTATACTTTCTGTAATTAGATCATCAGACTATATAGATGTTATATGTACATAAGCACTATTGATGTTTTGATTAAACCCTAAAAGAGCAGTTAAACTTGGAAGTGAAGGAAAACTCTTTTGAGTTACTAGGCCCACCCACCCCAACAAAACAAAACAAAAGCAAAGCAAAGCAAGTTTCCTTCTTTATCTTTCCTTTTTGCCTTTACATTCTTCAATGGTTGCGTCTAAATGGCCACTAAGCACAAGCTCCAAACACAGTCTTCCATCTTCAATGACCGACATGGTGGTGACCTGCATGATCTGACCAAAAATAATGAAAGAACGTTAGTCCATTAGAAATCGATCTTGAAACTTTGTTTTTGGTAGGAGTGTGCGTGATTCAGATATAGCAATCTCGCTAGTGTGACTAATTTGCAATCTTCAATTACATCAATAGTTCAAATTTTGAAACCAAAGCACTTGTTTCGCCACTGGTTAGTATTCAGAAACTGAGAGTTTCGGCATGAAAAGTACCTTACTTAATGACCTAATACTATGATTATTAGCAGAATTTGATATGTAGTTTTTATGGTTAACTCCAATTGAGTATTTCTTTAAGACGTGTTTGAAACACTTGTTTTTCTCTCTTTTGGGCCTTTTTCCTCCTTTATTTTCCTTTTTCTTTCTACATACGCGTTACCAAGAATAATATATCAAATACTCTCCTTGCCTTTAGTAAATTTAGACTTATCTAATTAGGGAAATAACTTGTTCTCCTCATGCATGCTGAATTGCTGGTTGTCGAATCAGATTTGGATGGGGTCCAAAGGCCGTTACATTTACCTTTCTTCATATGTTCCAGCAGTAGGTAAATTAGAGTGTGAGTGAATCTATGTGATAATGTTATTTCCCATTTTGGGCTCATATTATTAATTCATCAAACCAGTCAAGCCAAACCAGTTTGCAGTGGGTTTGGTGTGTCCAACCGATAGCTTACTGGTTTAGCCGATATGGTATTTTCAAAACCAAACAAAATGAAACATACACAGCCCTAGTAGTATCTTGTTCAAGAGTGATGGTGTTCTCTATACATACGTAAACACTTGCATCACATATACGCTCTAAACCATCCAAATTGAATCACGTCCATAGTAAAGGTCATGGTAACATACATACACATTTACAAAAACAAATGCAAACGCAGTATATGTACATGCTATTCTGCGCTCTAAACCATCCTAATCAAACCATATCCATAGCATATTGTCTGTGATGCTGCACTTTATCCATGAATATTTTTTCAAGAACTGAAAAAACTAGAGATTACATTGTTTAGTGTGATGTGATTACCTATGTCAGGAAATCTACCTCATTATCGAATTTACTGTGCCAATTTTAAGCATATATCCATTGAACCATCGCTAAAAATCTAACCATAAACCTTAACTACAATTGGTCACAACCCACCAAATGTGTAAGCTATGCGCCTAACGACCATTATCATTCCAAAAATTCTGTTTCAGGTTGTGCTCCCAACATATATTTCCAAGTAAATCAAAATTTGCGCAACAATAACAAGTCACACTTAAACATATATACATTACATGAACAAAAATGAGAGAAATAGACTAACCTCCATGGTAGTAGTAATGTTCTTTCTTCTTAAAAGCAGATTTCACAACCAATAAGAATGCAACCAACAGCAACACAACCGCTAACCCACCAAAAACAATCGCCACCGTTTTCTCTGTATTCCTCTTGCCGCCACCACCACCACCACCGCCCCCACCTACCTCTGCCGCCCCTGTTTCTACAGGAGCACCACCACCACTATCACCTGTCCCACACAAAATGGACCCATTAACACCATAAAAAAACCATTGAACCACAAGCATAAAAAATTGTACCACATTTTGTCGTTTCCATAACAAAGTTCACCAATAAACAAGTTGCACTAATTCCACTTTTTATAATTTATTCAACAGGTGATTTTTGTTACCATTAATTAATCAAATTTTCCCAAATCCCCAACAAATAAAAAAATATAGGAGTTGTTTATTTAAAACTTAAAAAATTTATCAATTTATCTGCTTAATAAATAGTATTAACTACTTTTATAAGTTTCCATTTTTTATACTAGATTTCTCAGGTGATTTTGTTACAGTTTATTTATTAATCAAAATATTATCTCAAATCCCAAAACAAACAATAACAGATAGTGTTTGGGATTAGATTTTAGTACTACTTAACTCACAAAACAATTCTTTAAACCACAAAATAAAACAACAACAATATTCAATCCCTTCAAAACTGCAAAACAAAAAACAAAACTCACCGTTACGGTTACCATTATCATCACCTCCTGGTACACCATCAGGATAAAAAGTATAACTCAACCAACACCTCTGCAAATAAACATGACCCGAAACAAACCCATTATCCAAACACTCCCCTTTCGCAACCAAACTCGCATTCCTCACACAGTTCACACACTCACCCTCCCCTAAATCACCTTCACACTGACCCAACACAAAAACCCTCTCATACCCACCTGCATAATAACCCTTTCCCTCCCCAACACCTTTCACCACCATCCCAAACACCACCTCCATTTTCTCACCAAAATCCGACCCGGATCCACCAACCCGACCCGACCCGCATTTCTTGTAAAGCACCTCCGTATCTGGAGCTTGAGGAAAGTTCACTGCTTCGTACAACATATAGCATCCGGTCAAGTGGGCTCTTGCTGCAAGGGTGTTAGGGTTACATACTGTTTGGATGGTGTTCTGGAGTGTTTGGACACAGGTGTTGCAGTCAGTGTGGGACAAGTCTCCACGGCATTGGTAGAGACCGGTAACGGGAATGGTGGAGTTTAAGGTTGTCTTGTAGAAGTTTAAGGATGTTGAGCGTTGTACGAGGTTGTTGAAGAGGGTGGTTAAGGTTTGTGTTGGGTTGGTTTGGAAGTTTTGGTTGGCGCAGCCTTTGTAGATTAAGGTTGTTAGGTCGTTTAAGGTTGTTGAGGTTGAAGTTGTTGTGGTGAGGATGATGACGTGGAAAAGAAGGAAGAAATGGGTTTTTGGTAATGCCATTTTAGTGTATGTGTGTGTGTTTTTAGTGTGTGTGATTTTATGACAGTTGTGTATAAAGGGTTTTTGAGGAAGAAGGTGATTGGTTGAGGTTTTAGAAAGTTTTGTTTTGGTCCTTTAAGATATGTGAAAGTTTCGTATTTAGTCCTTGTGACTTGTGAGTAAGCATTTCTGTACGTGTCTTGCTTAATAAGCCATATACTGATTTTGGTATTTTTGTTTCTTTGGTGTTACTAGACTTGGTGTAGTGTTATTGTCCTGTAATGACTCTATGACTCGTCGTGACAAGGGTCATATTAGTGCAGAATAGTGCTATATCGGCATTAACTTTCGTCTATCAACTTTGCATATATTTTATTGAAGAAAATTTGCTAACAATAACGTTATAATTTTTGTTTAAGCATCTTTAGTTTAGCAATTTTTCAAAATAAAACTCATCATTTGTATATATACTTGATTTCAGCACATGTAATAAGGTAAGTGAGTTTTAATAAGGTATGTATTAATATCAAGTGAGCTTGTATTTGAAATGTTTTTTTAATTAAGATAAGCCTAAACAATACTCATGAAATTGTTGTTAGCAAATCTTCTTATTAAAATATAAAAATATCTCATCATGCATCACACTAGGGGTGAGCAAATTGACCGAGAACCGAACCGGAACCGACCCAACCCGAACCAAATTTTAGAACCGCGATACGGTTCTCGGTTCTTTAATATTGTAAATTGCGGTTCTCGGTTCGGTTTGGTCCGGAACCGCGGGTATCGGTTCCGGAACCGAAGAACCGCGGGAGTTCAGTATATCATCTCATTTTGGGTACATTCTTGCCTTGCAAACGTAAATGAAACACTAAACTTAAGTCAAGTATTTAATTTTGTTAAAGCATATTAATTCTAAAGTTTATCTAGCACATGTATTTATGTTCTGTCCACAGTTTAGACATTGAAAAAAAAAATGCAGGTGACTGATAAACAAGTGGAATATGAGTGAACTATTGGATTACATTTAATCATTTGTACATAATTTTTTTGAAGCTTGCATTTCAATACATTACTTGTATATATATGACAGTAATGATTTTGAAGCTTGCATTTCAATACATTACTTGTATATATATGATGGTAATGATTTTGAAGCTTGCATTTCAATACATTACTTGTATATATATGTATATATATGACAGTAATGATTTTGAAGCTTGCATTTCAATACATTACTTGTATATATATGATAGTAATGAGAACTAGAGAAGTGTATTTTCGAGAATGATATCCTTTAGAATTCAGTACAAGTATTCGAGGTGTGTAATTCAAATAAAATTTGGTCGTTTTCGAAGTAAATATTTATGAGAGGGTTCATTTATCTTCCTAGCCTTCGACACAAGAAAAGAAAATCTACTCATTTAGATAAACAAATAAATTGTATTGATTCAACAAGGTTTTAACTTTTAACTATATACACATATATACATGTTAAAATTGTATCTTTATGATTTAGACGTAAATAGGTGGAAAAAAAAATAATAAAAAAAAAAAAATTGGCGTTTTTTTGTAAATTTCGGTTCCAATTGGGTAGAACCGAAATACCCGGACCGGACCCGAGAACCGAACCGGAACCGAAACATGCTTTTCGGTCCGGTTCTCAGTTCCTAAAATATGAATTTTTCGGTTCTCGGTTCTCTCGGTTCCGGTTCGGTTCTTAGCGGTTCCGGAACCGCGCTCACCCCTACATCACACAATCACAAACACCTAAAAGAGTCTCATCACTTTCATTTCTGGCACCACTACTCTCATTTTTTTCATCCATAAAGTGTGAACTTCTGGTACCGTAATGGATGACCACGTGTGATCATCTCCTTCACGCGTGGTAACATCCTCTATTACATGTAGTATTATGGTCAAATAGTGATGGATATTCCATGCGAATGTAAGAACTCTCGGTATGGTTATTGCCTTATTGGATACGGTGATATCGAAAAATTTGGTGTCATTCACTTCATGTCATTACAACATCGAGTATAAGATCCAACCACATTTTGCTCTCACTCATAACAGTGAAAATTGGACCTACTAAACATACCGAAAACACGAGCGTAAAAGCACCGTTATCCAAATGACATGTCAATTACACTAATGTGGGATGTGAGATGACAGATGTTATTCAATGATACTGAAGATAACACTTTGTATGTGTGTTTTTAAGTTTTTCTCACATATAACATACACTTTCATTTATTTTTTTTACTAAATGTCTAAATTTTCTTTTTTTTAGTTGATCTTGGTAACTCTAAATCATTTGATTGATAAAACTAGGATCTTTTCTCCAATAATTATCTCAAGTTTTTTCTATATTTTTTAAGACCATTTCCCCACGTGTCACTGAATTAAGAACCACGAATGCTTAATAAAATACGATGGTTCGATTATGATAATTAGAAACGTTGTTGCAAACATGAAGTATTGTTAGTCACTCGATTATTAAAAATACGTTCGTAACTTCGCAAGTGAACAAGGTAAAAGATAGTTCAACCAATGATTAGATTACACGGTGTCACGAATTTAAAAAAAAAGGAATAAACAATTAACAGTTTAACACCATCCAGTAGTAATTTAATATTTTCTGCTAATGTGATACTTTTTGATACGATCATTTAAAAGGGATTTAATGTTCTGGTATTGGCATACAATTAATTCTGGCGACGTCATTTGTTATCAGGATGATAAATACCAACTACCTAAATAAAGATATCTACATAAGGAAGATTATATGGTTGACCGTTCCAAATTTGGGTTATCGGCTTTAAACACCATTAAATGAAGCTTTTTGGAAACACTAGTTACCGGATTTTGTTAAAATTATCTGAACTTTTTTAAAGTTATACATATGTTTTCTCCTAACAACTTCATGTGGTCGATGTTCAAACATTATTGTTTCATAATTAACCAAATATGTAAGGTTATTTAATTGATGAAAGGAGAGTTCGGTATTCAAGCTGTTGGACTCAATATTTTTCTAATATTTCAACAAATATTATGGCATCTTGCTTAGAGGTAAAACTTATGCCATACAATTCTTAAGTTTTTTCTCTCGTAAAAGTTTTACTACCTTTAAAACGATACTAACTTACGAATGCAAAAGGAGCACCAAAATGTAACTATTAACTATTGCATTCCTAGTACACCGGGGATATTGGTTCTTTGCACGACACAAAACATGATACAAAATTAACACAAAAAATAAAAATAAAATAAATAATAAGTAGAGTTGAGTTTAAACAGCAATTGTCAACTTAATTAAGCATTTTAACAAAATAAACTAAAAACTTATATACTACACGGCCATCTATCAACCTATATACCCTATAAAAACAATCTAACCGGATCAAACATTAGCCCATATAGCTGGTTGTTTGATCAACCAACCCAAGCCCAATCAAAATTGCCACATCAATCATGATACACTCGTACTCTAAACACGCATACCTCAAAAACACAAAACACGACTCATAACCAACCTTAAACTAAAACGGGTTAGAGCCAAGTCTAGACAAGTTTTGGGTCAACTTGCTCAACCCGTTATTAGAATAGGCCTAAGTAAAACAAGTTAATCAATCATGTATTTAGATAAAATAGGTTACATGGATCATAATACGTTAATGAGTTATGATTGATATACCTAAGCAACCCAAACCCAACCCATTTTGCCACTCCAATAAACCTTAAGTATTATACACGTGAATGCCTCAACAACGCTCATTGAACATCTAAAATTTTCACCGGTTCAATTTTAAGTGTTTTTCGAGCACAAACAAAAATACACCAAGACTCGGTCTCTAAGCATTTCCTTCAATTGTTACAGATTATGCCCAGTTTCTGATCGTAAGCTATTACATTATGTTAAATATTTCATCCTTAATATTTTTTTGGTAATTTGATCATACCTTAAACCCCTATTTACATTAACAAACCGTTTTGTATCGTGTTTGCACCTGGTTTGACTGAATTATATTCATAAAAGGTTAGTTAATTTGGTAATTTTACATTTTAACCATGCACATGTTTTAATTAGTGTTAAGTGTGACTTTGAATCGTTAACGACTACAAACCCTAACTTTGTATGTGGTCCCACCAAAATTCTGGTTAAGGTTTAGGTTGTACAGTTGTACAATTAAAATGTGACAAATAACTACACAACAATAATACCCAATCCCACTAGTAAGAGTGTAAGGCAACTATACATTTACATCATTTCGGTGGGATTGAGTATTGTTGTGGTTGTTGCCTAACATTTTTTATGATCAGTTGAAATATATATATATAATTTATATTTGCAGTGATAAACAGATAAATTTTATGTATTTTGTTAGAATTTTTTAAAAATTTTAAACTTTCCGCCATTTTTTTTTAATTTGCAACTTTTTTTTTCCCATTTCTCATTTTATTGCACGATGATTTAACTAGATGTCAAATTCATATGTTTTGGTACTAAACTAAGCTTTAAGGGGATTTAATTGGTAAGATGATTATTACTAATTTTTACGACTTAACTAGTGTACTGGAGTTTGATGATCATAAAATGGCAACATGTTATGAGTTTATCAAAGTGCTTGTTTTATGCATAATTTTGTTAGAGGTAATTTTTCAAATGTCTCAAAAGTACAAGTAGGGTTACTCTATATGTCTTAAAAAAAAATTCATTTGTCAAAATGTCTTAGGGCGAAAGTCGCCCCGGGTAGGTGGGGGTGACTCTTATAAAATTGCGACACGTGTCAAAAACAAGTACATGAGTGAGACACATATCACAATTTTGTAGGAGTCGCCCCCCACCTACCCGGGGCGACTTTTGCCTTGAGGCATTTTGTAAAAGAGAAATTTTTTGATACATATAATGAATTGGGGTTGTACTTTTAGGATAGTTGTAGAATTAGCTCATTTTGTTACGCTGTTTTTTGGAAATTGTATATACATTGTTCATATCTTATATAGTAATTTTGTTGCAAATGGGTGCAGAGTAGTCTGAATTCGTAGGAAAACGTGTGAATTTAATAACTCGCGGGTATTTGTCTAGTTAATAATACACGGTGTCACGAATTTATAAAATAAGTAAATACAGAGTTATAGAGCATCCTGTGTAACTTTTATATCTGAGACATTTTTTTTACAACGGCACCATATTTGAAATCCGACCCCCCGAGTTAAACCATCCAAATGGACAGGGCCCGAGACGCGAACCACTAGGAGAGACCCGTGAAGAGAAACCCTTAGAACTCATGGCTTCGCACTAGGAGGAAAATCCGGATTTTCTTTGTCACTTGCGAGACTCGAACCCTGGTAAACCCCCCCCCTCCCCACACCCAAGCTCCAGAAGGAACTCAGGTGGCCAACTGTGTTAAGTCAATTGGGTGACTTTGTTTTATAAATAACCAGTTTTTACTAGTACTTTACGAATTCGGACATCACACATACTTTTTTCCAAAATGAACTTTTAAATATTTCGTATTATCTGTTAGATTGATTAGTAGATGAATTTTTAACCATACACGTGTCTCCCAACGAATTTCAGGCGACGTTTCAACACGAAATTTATATTATTTTCGATGCGACTTTTATAAATGAATATAGAGTTATAGAGCATCCTATGTGACTTTTCAATCTGAGATGTATCGTTTTCAAGCGACACAACTTTAATGCTAGGCGAGTGTTGAGGGAATGACGAATGTTAGGCGAGTTTAAATGTTGGGCAAAAACTATGAATGTTATTGTTTAAGAAGATAAGGATCAAAAGTGTAACTTTCAACTCTTAAGGACAGTAGATGCAATTTTCGGCCAAACCATAAAGACCATTTATGTAATTTACTATTTTTCTGTTAATATGATACTTTTTGATATGATCATTTAAAGAGATTAAATGTTCTAGTTTTGACATACAACCAATTATGGCGACGTTACTTAGCTTTAATATATTAGAGCAATTTCATATTTACCCAACTTAAACATGATAATGTCATATTTACCCAAAACATGCTTTAAATGCATTGTACATCTTGCATTCAAAAGTTGTATTTTTGGTATATACGACATTTTCATGTTTAGATTGGGTTAGGGCTGAGCAATCCCGACCGACGACCGACCGACGGCGACGACACCGACCGACACAAACCGAACTTAACTCGGGTTGGGACTCGGTTTGGGTTTTCAGCCTTCTTGGGACTCGGGTTAGGTCGGGAGTCGGGATTACCCGGGATAAGACAAAGAAAACCATACAAACCGGTTTCGTTTCGAGAATCGGGTCAGGATTCGGGATTACCCGAACTAGAATCGGGTCGGGATTCAATTAGGATTTACAGCCTTGTCGGTTTCGGGATGGGTCGGGATTGGGTCGGTTTCAGGCCGATGCTCAACCCTAGATTGGGTAAATATGGAATTATCCCAAATTTATTAGAGCACAAGGTGTTATGATATTATACTTTTTGATATGATACTTTTTGATAGGATGTTTGATATGATACTTTTTTATATGATCATTTAAAGGGATTCAATGTTCTAGTTTTGACATACAATCAAGTATGGCTCCGTTACTTGTTTTAATTTATCATGTGACTTGCGCATGAGTTGATTTAACAGTCTGTTATAATGTCCGTTAGATGCAAGGATTATGGGTGTTATTGTTTGAAAAGATAAAGATCAAGAGTGCAACTTTAAACTTTTAAGGACGGTAAATGCAATTTTTGTTAAACCATATTTTTTAGAAAGTTCGTGACACCGTGTATTAATTTAATCATTGTATTAATTCCCCAAATGCCCTAAAGGTACAAGTGGGGTTACCTTATATGCCCCAAAAAATTTTATTTCTCAAAATGTCCTAGGGCGAAAGTCGCCCGGGTAGGTGGGGGCGACTCTTATAAAACTGCGACACGTGTAAAAAACGAGTACATGAGTGGGACACGTGTCATAATTTTGTAGGAGTCGCCCCCACCTACCCGGGGCGACTTTTGCTATGGGCATTTTAAGAAAGAGAAAATGTTGGGTACATATAGTGAAGTGGGGTTGTACTTTTAGGATAGTTGTAGAATTAGCTCATTTTGTTACGCTGTTTTTTGGAAAATGTATATACATTGTCCATATCTTATCTAGTAGTTTTTTTGAAAATGTCTGCAGAGTAGTCTGAATTCGTAGAAAAACGTGTGAAATTAATAATACGGGGGTATTTGTCTAGTTAATAATACACGTTGTTACTAATTTATAAAATAAGTGAATACATAGTTATAGAGAATCATATGTGACTTTTATATCTGAGATGTATTGTTTTTAGGTGACACAACTTTAGTGCTAAGGGAGTGTTGGGCGAATGACGAATGCTAGGCAATATATTAGGCGAGTTTAAATGTTGGTCGAGTTTAAACGTTTTATCAAGTTAAACGCCAAGCGAATGACGAACGATATGCTAAATGCTAGGCGAGTTTAAATGCTAGGCACTGTTCGAAAATAGTTGCCATGTACATGTACACTAAAAAAACAAATATTCTTTCAAATAGTATACTGTTCAAAAATAGTTCTTGACTTTTTCTACACTGTTTTATAGGAATTATGTAGGGAAGTAGCCCACTAGACCTTTGTATTTCTGAGCGAAGTAGCCAAGAAGTTGTTTTGTTTGTCTAGAAAAGCATAACAAGGTTTAATTCGGGTGTTTCATTTTTGGGTTAGTAAAGTGCTAGGCGAATGAAAAGTAAGATGTGACATATTTGGTTCATTTGTGTAAAACACAAGGAAAATTTTTCGTTTGATAAAAACCACTGTTTAGATCGATTATTTAGATAATTGGCTTTTAATATTTTATGTTGAGTAAATTACATAAATGGTCCCTATGGTATGGCGAAAATTGCATCTAACGACCCTGAGTGTTTGAAGTTGCACTCTTGGTCCTTATCATTGCAAAAAATAACACTCATAGTCCTTTTATCTAATGGACGTTCAAACTGGCTGTTAAAATCAACTACTATGCAAGTCACATGAGGGCATTATAGTCATTTTTTACTCACTTCTTTTTCAACCTCCAATTTTTTCTTTAAACTTTTTTCTTTCTATTAAAGTTTATACAAAATTAAAAAACATCAATATTAACAAACATATACTACATCTAAACACAAACAAAACTTTATCTTTAGAAAGATACTATACCAAAACATAAACAAAACTTATTCTCTTATCTCTAACATATATGCTCTCCATCTACTCCCACCTTCACCATGACCATGAATCGTCTAGAAACACCTAATATGAAATCGAAAATCAAAGTAAATCCTACCAACACCCAAAGCCGAAAGCGAAATTATGAAGGACAAAATACTCGAATATAATCAAACCTACATATAAACAAAAGAAATAATTTTTCTCTCTAAAATCTCTTTCTAACCTACTTCCATAACCACCACCATCACACCAGCAACTCTGGCAATAACTATCGCTTCAACCATTTCCGCCCTCACCACTACTATCACGTGACGAGCCACCAATCACGACGTATCGTCATTAACATCCTCTGCCATTTTCGTCATTTTACGCTTCTTCCAGTCTTTTCCTCTGACATCAATTTCTCTACCGATGATGCTAATGATCTGTGTGTATTGCGTGTTTAATGTATGATTGGATCTAGATATAATTTGAGTTTCAGATTGAAGTTGATACTTTTTTTTAAAAATAAATTTGAGTCAAAGGGTTATGACAGGTGATTGAAGACAAAAAGTTGAAACAAAAATTAAAGTTTAATTGGTTTAAAGTACCTTGTACGAAAATATAATAAATCAAATTTGGCTAAACGTTTTAACTGGGTTTTGTTTCATGTTATTTCATTGTACGAGCATTTGATTTAAACTGTAAATGTTGTTTTTGAATGAAATTATAGGGTTTTTGAAATGAATTATACACATGTTTTAATTTATGATTTTTTTTTAAATTGATGTTCTTCAACATTTATTATCTTGAATAGAAAGAAATTAAAAAGTCAAAAGAAGAATCGGAGGTTGAAGAATAAGCGAGTAAAAAATGAGTAAATCCCCTCATGTGACTTGCGCTTGAGTTGACTTAACGGTATGTTTTAACGTTCGTTAGATGCAAGGACTATGGGTGTTACTGTTTGACAAGATAAGGATCAAAAGTGCAACTTTAAACTCTTAAGGACGGTAGATTTATTTTTCGCCAAACCGTAAGGAACATTTATATAATTTACTCTTTTATGTAAATATGATACTTTTTGATATGATCATTTAAAGGGATTCAATGTTGTAGTTTTTACATACAGTCAATTACGGCGATGTTACTTATTTTAATTTATCAGAGCAAAGGTGTTATGATATGATACTTTTTGATCGGATTTTTGATATACTTTTTGATATGATCATTTAAAGGGATCCAATGTTCTAGTTTTGGCATACAATCAATTACGGCGACATTACTTATTTTAATTTATCATGTGACTTGCGCATGAGTTGACTTAACGGTCTGTTTTAACGTTTGTTAGATGCAAGAACTATGAGTGTTATTGTTTAAAAAGATAAGGATCAAAAGTGTAACTTTCAACTCTTAAGGACAGTAGATGCAATTTTTGGCCAAACCATAATGACCATTTAGGTAATTTACTCTTTTATGTTAATATGATACTTTTTGATATGATCATTTAAAGGGATTAAATGTTTTAGTTTTGACATACAATCAATTATGGCAACGCTACTTGTTTTAATTTATTAGAGCACAAGGTGTTATGATGTGATACTTTTTGATATGAAACTTTTTGATATGATCATTTAAAGGGATTCAATGTTCTAGTTTTGACATACAATCAGTTATGGTGACGTTACTTGTTTTAATTTATCATGTGACTTGCGCATGAGTTGATTTAACGGTCTGTTATAACGTCCGTTAAATGCAAGGATTATGGGCGTTATTGTTTGAAAAGATAAGGATCAAAAGTGCGGCTTTAAACTTTTAAAGACGGTAGACGTAGTTTTTGCCAAACCAAAAGGATCATTTATGTAATTTACTCTTTTCCATTAATAGTAATACTTTTTTATATGAAACAATTAAAGAGATTCAATGTTTTAGTTATTACTTGTTTTAATTTATCTCAGGATGATAAACATCAACCACCTAAATAAAGGTATTCACGTAGAGGCATTTTATTTTACATACTCAAAAATCCTTGCATACTAAGTGATAAATCATCACCTTTCATCTAATTTGATTTAATGGTGGTGATTAACCTAAGATTTAATATGTCTAAACCTAAGTCCATGTTTTTTTCTTATCTTTTTCTTTTCTTTTTATCTTTCTTATTTATTTTCTCATTATTTGTATTTTTTTCAAAGCTAATTACCTAAATAATCATTATATACAGTGATTTTACCAATTAAAACCTTTTTTCTATATTTTACCAAAATGAACACAATACGTCGTAATCATACTTTTCATCTTTTCTCACGTAGCTTGCTTGTCCATATGTATAAGCTGTACTATTGTAAATATGTACCCAATATAAAATGTCTACACTTAACAAACTTTTCACAACTTTCTTACCTTACAAAATTATCTGAGTAACAACATAACATGTACAGACATAATTGAGTTATTGTTACTGGTATAGTAGTTAGATTAGATACCTACAAAAATCTAAGCATAATATATTATCAATGAACATCTACATTTTAGGGTAGGTAGCCTTAAATAGAACCAATTGTCACATCTAACTTTAACATAAAGTAACCTTATCACTTCAATTTCCCTCCTTTTTTCCTATATATCTACCACTACCACCACACCAGTATACCACCTTCTTCGATTTTCCTCCATTCCCTCCATTTTTCCTATATATCTACCACTACCACCACACCAGTATACCACCTTGTGCAATAGTACTCGCTCAGCAGGTCTTCCCTCGCTTGATAACTCAAGCTCCACGCTCAGGACACCCAGGTTCCACGCCCAAGACACGCTCCACGCCTAGGCATGCCACGCCCAGGGCGTGCCTACGCCCAGCTCACTCGCTTGATAACTCAAGCTCCACGCCCATGCCACCCAGGTTCCATGCCCAGCAGCTCATGGCACGCCCAGGGCACGCCTAGGTCACTCCCTCGCCCAGGGCACGCCCATAACACCCATCACGCCCAAACTTCTCGCCTGGACCACGCCGTGTACACGTGTACGGTTTAAAACGTATTACGCTACAAATCTAACGTCTAATATTGAAAAGTTCATTTTAGAAAATTGTATGGGCGAGGTTTATATATGTAAACTAGTAGGGGAAAGTGTTCGTTTCAGAAATTTCCTCTTTTTTTAACCACCTTTTTTAATTTCAAGGTTTTTTTTTTTTTTTTTTTTTTTTTTTTTTTTTTTTTTTTTTTTTTTTTTTTCGTCAGTTTTCATACGTTTTTGACCGTTTTTTCCGCGTTTTATACGTTTTCGTCTGTTTTAATACGTTTTCGTCCGTTTTCTTACGTTTTCGTCCGTTTGCATACGTTTTCGTCCGTTTGCTTACGTTTTCGTCCGTTTTCATACGTTTTCGTCCGTTTTCGTCCGTTTTGTTACGTTTTCGTCAGTCTTGTTACGTTTTCGTCTGTTTTCTTACGTTTTCGTCCGTTTTCTAACGTTTTTGTCCGTTTTCATACGTTTTCGTCTGTTTTCTTGCGTTTTCATCCGTTTTCTTTTCTTACGTTTTCGTCCGTTTTCATACGTTTTCGTATGTTTTCTTACATTTTCGTCCGTTTTTATACGTTTTTCTCTGTTTTCTTACGTTTTCGTTCGTTTTCTTACGTTTTCATATGTTTTCTTACCTTTTCTTCTGTTTTCTTACGTTTTCGTCCGTTTTCTTACGTTTCGCCTGTTTTCTTACATTTTCGTCCGTTTTCCAATGTTTTCGTTCGTTTTCGTCCGTCTTCTTACGTTTTTGTTCGTTTTCATACATTTTCGTCTGTTTTTCTTACGTTTTCGTCCGTTTTAATACTTTTTCGTCTGTTTTCTTACGTTTTTGTCCGTTTTCTTACGTTTTCATCGCTTTTCATAGGTTTATATACGCTTTCGTCCGTTTTTTTACGTTTTCGTCCATTTTTAGACGCTTTCGTCTGTTTTCAGACGTTTTCGTCTGTTTTCATACGTTTTCTTCCATTTTCATCCGTTTTTATACATTTTCGTCCGTTTTCAGACGCTTTTTTTTTCCGTTTTCATACGCTTTTCATTCGTTTTTATACGTTTTTGTCCGTTTTCATACGTTTTCGTCCGTTTTTTGCAGTTTTTATACGTTTTCGTCTATTTTCATATGTTTTCATGCTTATTATTAAACTTTATTATATTACATGTCTAATATCAATTGTGATATTTTATTATAAAAAAGTTAATGTCTGATATCACTTGTGATATTTCATAAACAAACAAGTATGTTTTTTAACCTTTAATATCACCTGAGATATTTCATTGCTCTGTATATTTTTATGATGCATTTTATTTTGCTTACCAACAAATTCATGTTTACCAAAGGACAAATCCCCACCATTCATCTAGTTTGATCTAATGGTGGGGATTAACCTAAGATTTAAAAGGTAAACTTAAGTCCATGTTTTTTTCTTGTCTTTTTGTATTTCTTTTTTATTCAAATACTTTTTTTTTGTCTTTTATTTTTGAATTCAAGTTTTTTTTATTTAATTCATTTTTTTTAATTCACGTTTTTTTTTATTTAAAAAATTGCGTTTTTTTAATTCGCGTTTTTTTCTTCACCTTAAAACGTTTTCATCTGTTTTCATACGTTTTCATCTGTTTTCGTTCGTTTTTGTCCGTTTTCATACGTTTTCGCCCGTTTTCATACGTTTTCGTCCATTTTCATCAGTTTTCTTTCATTTTCATACGTTTTCATCCGTTTTTAGACGTGGTTTTACGCTTTCATACGTATTCGTCTGTTTTCTTACGTTTTCATTTGTTTACATTTAGATTAAACAACTTAAACAAGTTGATTTTGCTTTAAACACATACTCCGTAGTATTTACTGTACCTTTGTTTATTATTTAAGTTGTGATTGAATTTGTCTATTTAATAGATATATTGTGAGTATTTCAATAGGTTTTACAACGGGATTTGAAAATATCTATGGTTGATCAGTGAAGAAGCTATGGTTAAACAAAGCACAACATCTTCATAAACAAACTGAAGAAGCTCAAACACATGTCACATCACAGGTGATATCACGTGCGGTATCACAAGTGATATCACCTGTGATTTCACAAGTGATATCATCTGTGATATCACACATGATTCAACAAAATAGAAGAAGCTGACATATCTGTGATGTCACAAGTGATATCAAATTCTCCTCCAAAAAGTTGAACATCATGAGAATGAGATACACGAAAAATTAGCAATAAAAGTGTGGTAGTTAGTAGTTATTCAAAAAATTACAAGCGATATTCAAAATATCACAAAATGATATTCTGAATATCACAGAATATCACTTGTGATAGTCCGAAACATATGAAAACGTAAGAAAACGGATGAAAACGTAAAAAATGGGACGAATACATATGAAAATGGACGAAAACGTATGAAAGCGTAAAAACACATCTGAAAATGAACGAAAACGAAAGAAACCGAATGAATACGGACGAAAATGGACGAAAACGTATGAATAATGGACGAAAACGTAAGAAAACAGACAAAAACGTATGAAAACGGACAAAAACGTATGAAAATGGACGAAAATAGATGAAAACGTATGAAAATGTATGAAAACAGACGAAAACGTATGAAAGCGAAGAAAAAAGAAACGTGAATTAAAAAAACGTTAAAAATGTGAAAAAAAAAAAAAAAAAAACCGTTAATAAATAAAAACGTGAATTAGAAGAAAAAAAGACAAAAAAAGTGAAGAAAAATAAAAAGACAAAAAAAAAGTGAAGAAAAAAAAAGACAAAAAGACAATAAAAAAAAACATGAACTTAGGTTTATCTATTAAATCTTAGGTTAATCCCTACCATTAGATCAAACTAGATGAATGGTAGGGATTTATCCCTTAGTAATCACCAAAATAAGAGTAAGTAAAAGAAAATTCCTCTATTCACGTAACGAAATTATGGTTGACGGTTCAAAATTTGGATCCTCGGCTTTTAAACACTATTATATGTTTTGTTTTAGCTGCTTCATGTTAGTTTATCCAAACATAGTAATCTTGTATTCATGTTCAGGCATTACTCTTTTATAACACTAGTTGGATACCCGCGCATAGCAGCGACGATAAATATAGTTATATAATAAATATAGTAAAATGAATTGCAAACCCAACTCTCCACGCAATTCCCTACCCGCTTAGTAAATTCATTTCACAACACTCCAAATGTATATTTGTTAGTTATATGTGTTTGTTTGAGTTTTTCGTATCTTTCCCGTGACATCATTATTCCCGCATATAAAAATACTTTCACAATCTCTTACCCGTCAAACACTCTTCCAAAAGTAAATGATTTTGATACATCAAGTTTGTATTGATTGAAAAAAATGTTAAAGTTATAAAATTTTGAATAAAAAAATAAAAAAAATAAAAAAATAAATAAACATACTAAAAATGTAAAAACTAAAAACTCATAAAAATATATCAAAATGGATGTTGAATTAAAGAGCACAAAATTTTAGAAAATATGGTGAAATTAAATCATAAAAAAATTAAACGAATAAAAAGATATTTAAATTTAAAAATAAATGTGATTAATTAGTTAAGAAGTGACACGATGTAACAACTAAAGCTGAGTCTAAACATGTTGCGAGTCAACACACGAAAACTCTTTATAGCGTAGGCTATGTTTTACTTGGGAACAAGTTAACGAGAAACTTATATTGTATATGTGACAATTCGTCAACCTATGTATTTAAAACAATCCGAATGGGTCTGTCAGCCGGTATAGTTGGTTGTTTGATCAAATAACCCAAGCCCACTCCAAAATGCCATCCATCACAAATTTCCGATATGCTCATACTCGACACACACAGGTCATGAACACAAAACGCGACTCACAACCAACAATAAAATAAAACGGGTTAAAGTTTAGTTTAGACAAGTTCCCAATCGACTCAAATAACCCGTGATTGAAACACATCGACTTAGCTAAGTAAATCTAGTTAATTAGTCGACCTGTTTAGAAATTTCATATATCCCTCTACTTTCATTTTTAATTTCACACATACCTAAAGTATAATTATTACTGTAAATGCTTAAAACATGCTTAAGTGAACATGAAATTTTCTAACAAAAAAATGAGAGATTGAGAGATATGAAATTGCCCTAACATATAGATGGATCATATTACGTTAATGAGTTATGATTGACATGCCTCACCAACCAAACCCAAAACCCCAATTCAAACCCAGCCCATTTTGCCACTCTAACAAAACCCACCAAAATGTGCGAGTGCTCTACACGCGCATTCCTCAACAACACCCGCATTGAACACCTAAAATTTTCATCGGTTCAGTTGTCACTGTTTTCCAAACACAAACAAAAACACACCTGAGACTTGGTTCCTTCAATCAATGCAAATTCTGCTCAGTTTTTTATTGTAAGCTACTACATTCTGGTAAATATTTCATCCTTATTATTTTTCTGTAATTTGATCATATGTAAAACCCCTGTTTACATTAACAAACCGTTTTGTATTTTGTACCTGGTTTGACTGAAGTTATATTCTTTTAAGGTTAGTTGACTTGGTAAATTTTAGTACATTTTTAATCATGCACATGTTTTTAATTATGTGAAATATTAGTTTTGGGTTTTGTTATTTTATTTAGCATTAAAAATAAGTGTGACTTTGAATTGTTGACGACTATAAACCCTAACTTATATTAAAGAGGGGGATGTCATAATTTGGGATTTTTTTCATGTGGCCCCATCCCAATTGTGGGTTGGTTTTAGGTGGTACACTTATATGGGTGTTTGGGATTGCTTATTTTTTTGCTTGTGCTTCGACCAAAGGTTATAAATAGCGCGAAGCGTGGCGTGGCGGCATGACCAAGCCCCACTTTTTAGCGGCCAAGGCGAAGCTTTTGCGTTTTTAAGACGTAGCATAAGACGATACGAAATATGAAAATATTTATATATTTATATCATATTTCATATATATTTATATCATATTTCATATATTCCACAAAAAGGTGTAGATTGGCTGTTCCCAGGTGCCTTTTGGCACCAGCCATTGTCCACCCCACAAAGAATAGCTCCGGCAACTCTCCTGGCCTAGTGGGGCACCAACTGGAGTGAGCACGAGCCAAGACTCGGACCCCTGAGCTCTTATTCCACAAAGTCTCTCCAGTGTGCCCATAGGTTTTGCGGAGGTGGGTACCTATATGAAGCAAATGCCAAGGATGGGACTTGAACTTGGGTCAATTGACTCAAGCACAAGTGCTCCAACCATTGGACTAATGCTCCATTGGTATCATATATTTCATATATATTGGGTTTACAAAAAGCGTTCTACATAATGAATAAGGTTATGAAACTATCCTTAATGTAATATTCTTCATTTTAAAAATAAAAAATAAAAAATTATCGGAGTTGAATAAAAAAACTAGCCACGCTCACGCCTTATCACGCCTTTTCCAGCCTCATCCCACGCCACGCCTAGAGTCGACGCCTTGGTGAGGCGTGAGATGAGGCGCGCCTTTTAGAACCATGGCTTCAACTTAAAAATAATTCAATATCAAATAACTAACACGAAATAAGCAGCTCCTAACCTGCATTTAAAAAACTGCTTTTCTGTTTTTTTAGAGCAGAAAAGTAAGCAGTGTTTGGATGGAAAAAGTGCTAGCATTCTTAAAAAAAAAGCCGTAAAGCAGAAAAGATAAGCAATCCCAAACACCCTTTTAAAACACGAGAAATAATTTGTGATCCTTTTTGGGTCTCAGTATTGGTACAACAACAACACCCAATCCCGTTAGTAAGACAGTCATACCTCTGCCTACTAAGGGGTAGGGACAATTTTTGACCCTTTTTCGATCTGAATATCGACTTAATGCCTTCACCTTTGTGTTACTTTAATTGTTTAGTTTTTGATTTTGCGTTTCGCCTAACATTTCTTTATGATCAGTTGATATACATTTTTTCCCCCTATTTGCAGTGGTAAACAGATAAATCTTATATATTTTGTCGGAATTTGTTAAAAAATTTCAACTTTCCGCCAGGTTATTTTTCTTGAAAATAGTATGCAACTTTTTTTTTTTTTTTTTTTTTTTTTTTTTTTTTTTTTTTCCGTTGCTGGTTTCCCATTTTGTTGCATGCTAGTTTAACTAGAAGTCTTATACTTTTTGGTATTAAACTAAGCTGTAAAGGGATCTTTTTTTTGAACGGCAACTAACTACAATATCTCACAATATATATACACCACAAACTATCTCACGTGTCCCAACTCCTAAGTAGTACTTGCACCTACAATCATTTGATTGGGGAGCTTCTCACACAACAAGGGGTACCATTGGGACACAAGCCTTTTGGTCTTAAGGGGATTTAATCGGTAAGATGATTATTACTAATTTTTACGACTTAAGTAATGTACTGGAGTTTGATGATCGTAATGTGGCAACATGTTATGAGTTTATCGAAGTGCTTTATTTTATGTGTAATTTTGTTATGCTGTTTTTCAGAAAATGTATATACATTGTCCATGTCTTATTTAGTAATTCTTTTGCAACTGTGTGCAGGGTAGTCTGAATTGGTAGGAAAACGTGTGAAATTAGTAATGGCTCCTGATCCAAGAGTTCGTAAGGCCTTTCGTGCTATGAGAGAGATTGATATTCCAGAAGAAAAGACAAAGCCTGTTTTGAAAAATCTTCTTAGACTTTATGAAAAGAATTGGGAGCTTATTGAACAAGAAAATTACAGAGCTCTTGCAGATGCTATTTTCGATAGCGAGGACACACAGGCATGTTTACTGAAATTTTCTTCTTTATCGATGTATATTATATATAATTGTTGTCTCATATTTTCTGAACTGCTTCCTTTTCCAGGCAGCAGAAGTGAAGGAAAATGTTGATAATGCTGAAGTACGTGTACGTGTATATATCTATACTCATTTGCTGATCTTACTATGTTCGTTGCTTATATCGTGAGTATCTAATGTTTTTTCTTTCATGTCGGCTTCTCTTCCAGGTGGAAATGAAGAAAAAACTTGAGCAAGATGAAGTAAGTTATGCAAGTTTCTGTTATTTCCTTTATTTTTAGTATCATTTGCTAAAATAAAATTAATCTTTTTCTTGGTGGTACTTGTCACACCAGCGAATGAAACGACTGCGGTCAACACACCAAGAGGATCAGGCTTCACCCTCATGTATCAGCCCGAGTCTTAATTCAAGTGGAGCATTACTAAAAAGGCCCAAATTAGAGGTTGAAGAACAACTACCAAAGCCCAAATTAGAGGTTGAAGAACAACTACCAAAATCTCAATCTGAGGTTCAGTCACCTGTAAAAACCCCAGTTACTGAACCCGTTTCACCCCTAAAACGAGTCAAGAACAAGGTAAAAACCCCAATAAACGAGCCACTTACTGATGACCTACCACAGTTAAAGGCTCATGTTCCAGTAATTACAGCAGGTACTTCTTAAAAATTTGAATTAACTGCGTCCAATTTATTACGAATTAAAGTTTTAGTATTTATGGATTTTATATCCTATAAATATACAGAATCATTTACCAATGGAGATACTACAACTGATAACAATCTAGTCAACAAAGTCATTTTAAGCAATCATGTTCAAGCAACATTAAATGGTTCGACTGCTAAATTAGACATCGCTTCGTCATCATCTGGGGAGATCAAGATATCTGTAAGCTGCAACTGTGATAAAGAAAAGGCCAAATTTTCAGTCACAAATGTGGATTCAGTTTTGAAAATAATGGATGAAAAATGTCTGAAATCATACAAAGTTCTCGACCCACAATTTTCTGTTAAGAAATTGATGGAAGATATGTGTGAGTGCTTTTTAGATCTTGGATCTGATTCGAGTGGTGAATCACTGGTAGGCACATCTGCGGCTGGTGGTAAATATATGCCACCCAATGTCGATGGTTCAACTGTAAATGGTGTCGAAAATAAGGATCCTTTAACCCCTGATGACATGAATGACATGGCTAAAGGGCAAGAAAGTGTGATGATTTCATTCGTCAATGAAGTCAACAATAAGCGTCCTGCATCCTTCTATTACATCCCTCGAAATGCTATATTCCAAAGTGCTTATGTTAACTATTCACTCGCTAGTATTGCTGATGACAACTGTTGTCCAACTTGTTTGGGTAACTGTTTAACAGCATCAACTCCTTGCCCATGTGCACTACAAAGTGGCGGTGAATTTGCTTACACAAACAATGGTCTTTTAAAAGAGGAGATTTTAGACGAATGTATAAAAGCAATCCGTGATCCTCAAAAGTGTCATTTGTCTTATTGCAAGGAATGCCCTTTGGAAAAATTGAAAAACACTGGTGGTATAGAACAACCACCTTGTAAAGGTCATTTAGATAGAGGTTTTATTAAAGAGTGTTGGTTAAAATGTGGGTGTAGCAAAAAGTGTGGAAACCGAGTTGTGCAGGGTGGGATTAAACATAAGTTACAGGTTTTCATGACACGAGGTGGAAAAGGGTGGGGCCTTAGGACACTTGAAGATCTACCAAAAGGGGCGTTTGTTTGTGAGTTTGTTGGTGAAGTGTTGACCTGTGGAGAATTTTACTGTCGAGTTTCACAAAGTTCCAAAAAAGATGAATATGCTCATCCGCCATTGCTTGATGCTGACTGGGGTGGTGAGAATAAAATTAAGGAAGATGAAGCCCTTTGTGTGGATGCTACTTACTATGGAAATGTGGCTCGATTTATCAATCATAGGTATGCTGTCTACTCGTACATACATGATCAAACTTGAGTGTGTTTTATATTTATATGATGATTAAATGGTGAGAGATTGCTGAACATTTTGGTAGGTGTTTTGATGCCAATTTGATTGAGATACCGGTGGAAGTGGAGAACCCTGATCGTCACTACTATCATGTATGTAACTTATGCACACACTTTTCATTTACTTTTACTCCTACAAATATTTATAAGTAAATATTTTATCTGGTCATGGTTGACAGCTTGCCTTCTTCACTACAAGAAAGGTGAAAGCCTTCGAAGAGTTAACTCGGGTGAGTTGGTTATTGCTGTTATGATTTTTGCTTGCACTTGGTACATGTCTATTTTTTCGTTTTGCATTTTTGTAAAGGTGACAAAATGGGTGGGCTGGTAATGGGTTAGATGTTGTTAATTTTGCACGGGTCATACATGTCAGGTTGACCCGCAGCACTTTTTTGTCCAATTCCTTTACTTTTTTATGAATAATCAGTTTCTCATTCATGATTACAAAAATTATGTTATTTTTTATTAAAATATGATTTAGGAGGTTTATGTAACCTTTTGACTATAACATGATGAACCAAATCGATTCATCCATAAGTTAACGTGTCAAAGTTTCCACCTCTATATCTCTGCGATCTATCTTTCGTATCTATTTTAATGTTATATACAATGGATGGTTATTGAATGTATTGCGTTTATCATTCTTTAGTGAACACATTCAACATTGTTGCAGGATTATGGTATTGATTTTGATGACGATGATAATCCTGTCAAGCCATTTACCTGTCAATGCGGTAGTCGATTCTGCAGACACATATGACTCTTCAGTAGTAAGTGCATTCCTTGTACTTCCCCTTCTTTTAGTTTTCTTTCTGCATCAAACTTCTAGCAGTATAGTGTTTGACTATCTGTCACTCTATTACTGATTTATATGGCCAATCATCCAAAAAGAACTAATCTCACAATTTTTGGTACCATTTGGCGAAACCCCTTTTTGGTGACAATAAGAACCCTCTTGGGACAACGGACAAATATGTTACATGTCATTATAACTTGTTACCCTGTTACTTCAAACTAAAAGGTAAATGATACTTATAAAATTTCAGGGGATAGAAGGGTGACTTTTTATTTATTTTATTGTCACTTAGCTAACTTCTTTATTGATTTGTTGCAGCATCTAGAATAATCGAAGCTTAAACTTAGGGACTGCTGCAAAGGTAGTAAGCTGTAACTAGTAACCAGTAACCAGTAACCACCCTGACTTGACTCGGTTCTCAGCTGTTTGTTAAAATTTACAATAAGCCTTTTGTATGTATGTAGTACCATAATTGTAAACTCTAATAGCTAGTACCCTTTTGCTTCACGGGGTACTATGGTATTTATTAGCTAGTTTTCAGCCATGATCAAACCCTTGATGCTATTAGTTGCACTTTTTGCACCATGGATGTATGGGGATGGATATATTCTATATCTCGATCTGTAATGCTCAAAACCAGATCTCAAAGGGCTGATGCGTTGGGTTTGGATCATGTGTTGGTAATTTGGTTCATGGGGTCTGAAATACGGCTTTGAAGCGTCAAGGGTGCTATTCCATCTGTAAAATGTTTATAAAACAGTACAAAAGTAACAGGGTAACGACTAACTAGTCACAAAAGGATACAATCACAAGTTCTCATATTCACGACTGTCTCCATTTTTAACAACTCGTTACCGTTTCCATACTCTTATCAACGTTGTTGGGACATCTCTTTTCTATTCCAATAGTGCATGTAGGATAATCTGAACTATTCTTATACGATATCTTGATCGATTTGAAATATTAAGGGTGTTTGTTTTTCAAAAATACCTCTTATTGTCTCTTATATGACTTCATAAAAATCGGTAAGATGTATCGGGTGCTACTCATTAAGAAGTGAACAGACAGTATCTCTCAATTACTTATACTCTTGTTTTTATTTATGTTTATGTTTTTAATTTTGTTATTTCATTAATTATATTTATATTTTTTGTTTTTTTACTTAATTATATATATACACAGGCCTTTTTTTTTTTTTTTTTTTTTTTCTAAAAAATGTAACGAAAATGTGAATCACTAGATTTTTAAAAAGTAAGTGCAACATTTTCATATTTAAAATACAAAATGTGACATCATTAAGACATTTTACAAGATAAAAAATAAACAACGGTATATGATTTAATTCAGAGTTTTCAAACACCTCCTGACACTAGTCAGTTTCACTCTTTTAGATTCAAACATTTTAGTGAAACAAAGAACACATAAATCTATCTTTTTCTTTATAACCAAGGTTATAAATAGCGTGGGGTGTGGCGTGACGACATGACAAGCCTCACACTTTAGTGGTCAATGCGAAACTTTTGCGTTTATAAGGCGTGACATAAGACGACAAAAAATATGAAAATATTTATATATTCATATTATATTTCATATATATAGAGTTTACAAAAAGACGTAGCATAAGGCGTCATAACGCATGGCCTAACGGCATGACCAAATCTCACGCGTTTACGAGCCTTTTATAACCATGTTTATAACTCTGCCAGGAAATTGGGATTCGCAGTTTTCTATATTATACTCTTCCATTTCTAAAGAGTAAAATGAGTGGTAGACAAAAAATTATAACTAATATCATGTTTATGAGAGAAGAGGTCGATTTGAAGTCTCTAAAATACAAGTAGTGATAATCATACCCAATAAAAAAAAAAAAAAAAAAAAAAGAAAAAAAAAATCTACAATAATAAAGAGGAAAAAAGTCATTTTTTCCTCTTATATCTAAAATAAACACTTATTTTATTTTCTCTAAAATAAACACTTATTTTATTTTCTCTTTCCGCTTGCAAACAAAGAGGAAAAAACTAAGGTTTTCAAGACCAGGATCCTACTTGTGGAAAACTAGAAGGGAGGTTGAATAGTTTTACCAATTAAAACTTGTTTTAAACTATTTAGATCGACTTATGTCAATATATTTGAATGTGTGTTGGATGTTGATAAACAAACATATATAAATATAAATAGGTAATGAAAAGGTAAAGAGTAAGGGGCACAAAACCACAACGCGAGTATTTATAGTGGTTCGGCTACAAGGACACCTTCCTTGCCCTACTCCACTCCCCGAGTCACCTACTCGAGAGTTCGTAATCACTATACAACACCGACTCCTTACGGTGGAGAAACCTTCACAACGTCGCCTACACTTTATCCGGTACAAGGCTAGATACCGAGTCCTTTTCACCAAGGAGAACCAATCCTATCACAACGTTGCCTACCCTTTATCCGGTACTAGGCTAGATACCGAGTTCCATTACAATGGAGGAACTACTACCCAACACTACACCAATCACCTAACCCCAAAGGAGATCTACTCCTTATAACACCATCAACAAAGATACCAATATCCTTTGACCCAATACTAATCTATCTTGTACATCGAATCACACCATATCGAATGTACACCTTAGGCACCTTTTACTAATGCCTTTGACTCGATCTTCAAGACACACTTCACTAATGTCTTGTGTCTTGACTTCTAGGAACCCTTCACTAATGCCTTTAGTTTTGACTTCTAAGCACCCTCCACAAGTGCTTATGATGCGGACGATAGATACCCTTCACTAATATCTTCGTCTTGACACTTGAGACACCTTTCACAAATGTCTTCAACACTACACTTCTTAGGAGAAAGAAAACAATCATCAACAAGAGGACTTCAGTAGTCTTGATGATGAGGAAGCATGACAACTCATGGACTTGAGCTTGCTTGACATCAAAAGTGGTGATCTCGCCTTTAAGAGGAACCTAGAGGATCACACAAAAACAAAACTACATACATAGATCACTTGGATCTGGGGTTAGTGAGTTTTTAACTCAAAGGGAAATTGTGAGAGAAAGGGGTGAGAAACAATGAAGAAATGACTCACTATTTATAGAGGAAAAACTACTACTGTTCCACGGATCCCACGGATCCCTCCCTCAAGGGATCCGTCTAGTGTAAACCTAGGGATCCGTGGGACGCTCCTCTTTGCCCATGGGTATTTTGGTTATGGGTTGATCCATGGGTATTTCTTTAGATACAATGTATCTAATGAGTGCAATGTATCTAGTCAAGTGGGTATGGGTCAATACCATGGGTTATGGATATGCTCCATGGGTTGTAGTTTTTACCCATTATAATACATACTAGTTATGTATATATTTGCCCAATATGTAAACACTAGTTGTTGTACATATGTATTATTAAATCATAAAATCACTTATACTTGTTTTAGTGTTTTATGTGAAAACGTAAGTGTGTTAGAAAACTATTGGCTCAAAACATTCACGTATTTTATTTGTTTGGTTAAAATGATTTTACGTTTGTTATCGACAAAACATTAGAAGATCGTAAAATATTAGTAAACGTTTTTACGGTTTTAGCAATCTCCCCCTTTTTGTTGATGACAAAACATAAAATTATTTTAAGGAAATACTAAAATTCGTAAAAGTTTGAATTTGTAGTTTTTACTTTCTTCTCCCCCCTTTTTGTCGAGACAAAAAGAGCTTCGAAGGTAAACTAACACATTGTTTTTAAGAAAAACATGTGAGAAAAGGAAAAGAAAAACAATAGAGAGCAAATAACGGGAAAGGATCTCGTCTTAACTCCCCTTTGACGAGTCCATCCCTATGTGAGGGCGTCAAGAAAATTAATACTAAGCTAGTTCATTTGCAACTAAGTTTTCAAAAGATTTCGTCCATGTGACGAATATGCTCCCCCTTGATGATTGCAACTTTGCAAAGGGACGTCATGAAATGTAATCCTAATATTGCAAGTGATTTTGCAATGTCTTGCTTTGACACAAAGCTCCCCCTAGCTTTATGGTGTCAAAGTCTTCATGTGTAAATTGAATAACTACAAAACAAAGGTTAGAAAGCATGTATAATGCATAATTTCCTGCAAATATGATTCAAGTTAGTAGAAAAATAGTTTTCTGTTGTACGGATCCCACGGTTCCCTCCTTGGGGGGATCCGTCTAGGCAAATATCAGGGATCCGTCTGGCTGATGACTAAATTCAGCAATGGTGATATAAATAATGTTAACATCAAAGTGAGATATGTATTATACAACATAATCATATACTCAGAAATATAGCAAGTATCATGTGATTTCATTTAATAAAAAACTAGAGGTATGATATACATGACTCTAAAAACTAAGAAAATGAACGATACATGACTTGGAATTACTAGACTTTATCTAAGTAACGCTTGATACTAGGACACCACTAAAATCCTCTAGCTCAAGTTTGTTTAGGTTTAATCTCGTCGAAACGTTCGAGGAGGTGATAAAACATGAAACATTGATCTTCCCGTACTTCATGTATCAAACTTTCAACATGTTGACAATGATAACAATCTTTGTCATGGCTAGGTAGTGGTGGTGGAAGAAAGGAAATTGCTTGATGCGAAGGATCAAGTGGAGCGGGTTGAGGAGCCTCAAACGACGGAGGGATTGGTGGAGGCGCATTTGAAGATGGCTCGACCAAGAATGATGGTGGTGGTAGAGAAGTGTCAACTTCCATATGGTCGGGTGGTTGACTTTGATAATTTCTCATAATCCAAATGGGATTATTTGATGGTGACGGCGAAAAGGAAGCCGGAGCTAGTGTTGATTCAACACCTTGATTTTGTACCATTATTCCTCCTAATGAGGAGAATGTTGCCGGTGGAGGAGGATGAGACGGCCTAGGAGGCAAATCCTCTAAATTGTAGAGGTGTGGTGATGATAGTGGAGTTGTGAATGATATAGCTCTAGGAACCAATGGTGATGGTTTAGTAGAGATGTGATTGTTTGGCTTAGGAGGTATGGTGGTGTTTGGCATAGGTAGTTTTGTGGGTACTATCCTTTTAGGGATTGGTTTGATTGGTGGAGGAGAAATCCTTGCATTTGTGGACTTGACCGGAGATGATTCGGATGAAGAGATTTCGTGTACAACACCAGCAATCTTCTTGGGTGGTTCTTTGGTGGATGAGTTACCACTTGGAGCTTTCCTCATGATGAGATGATTTTAAGAAGTTTGTAAAGATTTTTAAGTGCTGAAAATGAGGATGAAGATGATGACTTTAAGAGTCCTAATAATGTGGTTTATAAAGCAAAGGATTTGGCAAGTACATTCAAGACTTAAGTAACTAATATTCATTGGAATGTGATGATTAACATGAACAAGAGTCAACTTCATAGTTGTACTAATCTAGGAACTCATTTAAGATGAGATGGAGTGTTTGAGTTAGCAAGATGAGCTTGAAATGATTGTTTTGGCTAAAGTTGACATAAATATGTCATACGGATCCCACGGTTCCCTCCAACGAGGGATCCACCTAGGCTAATCCTAGGGATCCGTCTCTCAGCAGCTAAGAAAAGATAGCAATGATGTTTTGTAAGGTCTAATACCTATTTCTTCTTGAGTGTTTCAGTTCATCTAAGTGTCTTAAATAAGGAGGTGCTTAAATACTTAAGGGTAATGAGTGATGTAGCTAATGATTGTCTTTTATAGAAGAAATTGGAACTTTCATGAGTACCAATGAATGAACAAAGATGACACTAATGATTATGAGAGTGTCAAATGGAGCTAAATGATCCTAGAGATCAGATAGTGACTTAGGATAATGTTTTGGAGAATATCCTAAAGGCTTTAAGATGGAAAAACTAGAATTTGATCAATTTTGACCAATTTTGAGGTAAGGATGATTATGATCAATTTTGCCATAATTGAAAGATTTCCAAAGTTAGATGTGAGGGATCATGTGAGAAATGATGAGTGAGCTTGAGAGCGGAAGAGTAATGAGTTTAAGTGAGGCGATAGATCTACAAGCGTCTTGAGTGATATAAGTGAGTTATGAGTAAGAATTTACTCAAATTTGAAAAGGACTTAACTTTTCTTAAGGCGCTATGTCTAGCTTAGTGTGAAGTGATCTAAGGGGATGTTTTGAAATACAATGATTGCAATTGCATTTTCTGTTCGCCGGATGTCACGGTTCCCTAAGAGTAGGGATCTGTCTAGCACAAACTTTGGGATCCGTCTATCTGCTAAGCAGAACCTTTACTAAAGGTATGTAGTGATTTTGACAATGCATTATGTTTCAAGGTTAGTTTAAGAGGTTCTAACTCTAAGATATCAAATGTAAGATGTTTTATTTCATGAAAAAATGAGTTACATTGATAAAACATGGATACTAAGGTTTGATCCTATTTTGAAAGAAAGCTAAATTCCTTGAGCATTTTTTCTAGATAGGTCATCAAATGGTTGATGAGTGTTTGTCGATTCAGGAATGAAGAAAGTATTCATGAGAGATGCGTTTAGAGGTTCAATCATATTGTTCACAAGTACGTACAACGGACTTTGAAATTGAGGATGCAAGTACATGATGTTATGATAAAGGCGTGTCAAGAACATTCCATAAGGGATGAGTTTATTCTTGGAGCCTTGAAGATTTACAATTCGCCTTGCGAAGAAGTAGGCGAGATTGTATGGTTGTTGTGTTAGCAAACAATACATTATGTGAGCACAACAAGCGGGAAGAATTTCTCGATTTCCCCTAAGGCTCCAAACATTTTCACGTAGGATGAGTGCAAGAGGCTTGTACTCTTCTCGGATGTCCCGTGTAAAGATAATGTTTGGATCGGAGTAATACGGTCGAGGTTCGCATATTATGTATTAAATCCAAGATCCGGACTCAACTAGAGTATATAATAACGATGATTGAATGTGCACAGCGGAATAATAAGAACACAATCAAAGTTACCAACAAGGTTTTTCTATTAAAACTAATGATCCTCTATGGATCTTTACACCCTCTCTATAGAGATTTTTCTTGAATGTTTTTCTGAAAAAGTTATACTAATACATAAGACCTATGTTCCTTTTATAGACAAGGAACCCTAAAACATTTCTTGGGAAACGTCTAAGCATGCAAGCATGCAACTAAATATTTGTTTTACCCATACAGAATAAACATGTGAAAACTCTAAACAAGCCCATGCTAACCTTGGGCAGTACAATAATAAATATGGGCTAACATATAAATAATAAAACTCATGCGTACAACTTCAGTAGAATCCTTCAGTAGATACTAATACTGCTTCATCAGAGTCCTTACTTCACTACTTCAGCAGATTCCACGGCTTCACTACTTCAGCAGAATCACAGTTTCACAGAATTCCCAACAATCCTCCCCTAAACTGGAATTTGACTAGGTTAAGTTCCAGTTTCCAGATCTTGAAAAATTTCAGAACTAGAGGATTGTAGCAACAAATGACAAAACTTCCCAACAATCCTTCCCAACAATCTTTAACACTTCAGAACTTGAGGATTGTACTCGAACATCAGTAGCAAAGAACCAAAAACAATTTCATCTCTATGATGACCAAACTTTGAAACGCCAGGTCTTTGCAGCAACATATGACATAGTGTACATCAAAATTCATTAGTTGCATACTATTCTCATCACATCCAGGTGTGTTAACTCCTGGGAGAGGTGAATCATTGAAAATAATGGATTTGATGTCTCTTTACCAATAGCCATTTCTACTGGAGTAGCCAAATGTTTAAGTTCGAAAACTATGGTACACTGATAACCATCTGATTTATTGGCAAACCAGAAACCATATAAACGGATTTGATGTGTCTTTACCTGTAGCCGTTTGCTCAGGACTAGTCAATTCTTAGAATTGGTGAATTGATAACCAAATATGGATTCAGTTGCCTTTACCATAAGCCATATACTTGTGGGCTAGCCAATTCTTGGATTCCAAAAAGGAATATACCATGGTGAATTGATGACCATACAACTCTCAGCACTTAAGCATGGGTGGTTGCAGACCCTATGATTTTGAGCAAACCATTACAACTATCAACAGATTTGATGTGTCTTTACCAAAGCTGTACCCTTTGGACTAGCCAACTCTTTGATGGAATGCCGTCATCATCATGGTGAGTTGATTACCATTTATGGATTTCCGCAGCCTTTACAACAAGCCATAATCTTGTGGGCTAGACAACTCTTGTGTCAGAAAGACATGGTGAGATGAAAACCATTAGGTGTGGTAATTAACCAACACCAAAACCTGTAAGTTTGAGAAGAAACTAAACACAGGCAGTTTTTTTTTTTTTTTTTTTTTTTTTTTTTTTTTTTTTTTTTTTTTTTTAAATAAAACTTAGAAGAAATAAAAATAACCAAAACATGTACAAGATACCATCAAGCAGCAGCAGAAACCAAAGACAGTTGTAGTGTCAGTAGAAACACTAAGCCTCCCCTTAGGCGTATGAGGATCCAACAGCTGCAAAAATGGTTAGAAAACAAAAATACAACAATAAGCCTCCCCTTAGGCTTATGCCTCCCCTCAATCAATGCACCTGACAAAGACTATTGTTCTTGGGTACCCAGAATGAAACTTTCCTTTGAGATTTCCAAGAATAACATGTTGAGGGCTTAACAACAGTTGCCACACTAACTCCACCATGTGCCTTATTCATATGAGATACATAAGGTGTATATGACTGAAAATAAGAACTTTTAGGTCTATAGGGCATAAGCCTAGCCTTACTGTTCCACCATCCAGTAGTAACTGGTGAAGAATATCCTCCACCAGAGGGAACTGGAAAAGGCCTATTAAGCCTGTCAGCAGAAACAGATGCATACACCTTTGGTTTACCAGAAGGAACTGATTTACCTGCTTTCACATGAGCAACTTTGGGAAAAAATGGAGGAATACTAGCAACATTAGTCCATGTGGGTCTAGAAGTCTTATGGCCAGAGGAAACACCTATCTTTTTCTCATGATAATCACAGTCTATAATAAGATGGAGTTTACTACCACACACAAAACAAGATTTCTTCTTAAAAGGCTTATTCTTAACACAACTTTGTTCATCACATTTAAACTTATCAGAAACAGAACTAGAAGCAGAATTGTGTTTAACAAAATAAGTAACTGGCTTTGTTTTGGGCTCATCATCAGCTACTTTGGACTTGGGTGTAGTCTTGGGTGTGTGCCTAGGTGAGTCAGACTTTTCACTTGAATCACATGAGGCATAGACAGTGGACATTATGTCTGACGACTTGTCACTTTTAGAGCAAGAGACAGAGTCATTAGTTTGGCCACTAAGGTCTGGCAAGTCACTTGACTTTTTGCCATATAAATGGTGTGATCCATCAAAGTCAACTGGAATGGACAGGTCAATGGGCATGAATTCACCTCTAATAGGTCCACGTACAGCATGTAAATCACCTTCTTTTACAAAATTAGCTAATCCTGCTGGTGTAGATTTACGAGTGTCATCCCTAGCTTCTATTCCTACATACTTCTTAAAGCCTAAACCTATAGGAGTATTAGGATTTTGACTAGCATAGATGTGACTAGCTAACTTATTTCCATTCAAAATCCATTCCTTATGCCTAGCAATTTCCTCATCTAGTTTCTCTTTTAGCACTTTGTTTTCAGACACTATAGTAGCTTTTTCTTTCTCAGTGCGCTTTAAATCAATTCTAGCAAATTCTAGATCACTTTCTAACACCCTAATCTTTTCATCATAAGCCACTTGATTCTTTTGAAACCAAACTTTTTGTCTTTCTAATGTTTTTAATGACAGTTTATAAGCTTCATTATCAACATAGCATGCATTGTACTTAGGTTTCATTTCATCATAGGCTTCCTTAAGTTCATTATATCTCTCCTTACAACCAAAAACACAAGTATGTACCTGAGAGATGCCCATGAGAGCAATTTGCGGACTGGCAAATCCTTCAGCATAACCTGTAGCATCAACTTCCTTGCTCATCTTCTTGAATCCTGCCTTTCCTCCATACCTTGCTTTGAGAGCATTCCATATAAGACTTGCATCATCCATATAGCGAAAATCTGCTACATGATCAGCAGGAATAGATTTAAGCAAGATAGTTCTGGCCTTTGACTCTCTTTGTACAGCAATCTGTTCATCTGCAGTCGTTGGAGGAAGAATAATGATGTTTCCATCACGATTACTTTTAATCCTTTTCAAACTGTTGCCATTTTGGATCACCTTCCAGATATTCATATCATTATTCATGATCCAGTGTTCCATCTTCTTAGCCCAGACATCGTACTCATCATTCATCAAATAAGGAAACATAACATCATCACTATTATTATCAAATTCTGCCATTCTCATTTACGAGACCAATGATATGTGTAATGTGAAATACCAAAACAGTACCCCACGAGCTCAGTACAGTGACAAGAGTAACAGTGGGAATGAAATGTGATCAGCAGGAACCGTACGTGACGACTTCAATCCAAACGACCAATGAAACACGATTGACCAATCAATAAAGTAGCCTTATCTTAAAAGCAATACCAGTCAACGAATAATTTACTTACAAACATAAATTGCTGCAGTCTTTCACTTGACCCGTATTAATGTAACCTCATATCATGACCAATACCATGATCGTGACCACCCAACCAATCAAAACCCTCGTGGGTCCCAGCAGTGCACAAAACCAATAAGTATTATATGAATCCCACGTGATGACCAAGATGAACGAATCAATATAAAACCTAGGGACCCACGTGATATCAAGCATACACAATCCCACGTGATTAACTTTGTAACTTGAAGCAACCAGTACAATGCCTCATCAGATTAAACGTTTTATAACCAATGCCTCGTAAGCCTCACTGACCAGATGTATGACACGCATAATTGACCAATTTGATATTCGTATTAAATGATCACATGTCTCGTGAATCAATCAGATCCGGTGAAAAAATATTAACAATGAATAAACATATGACCATAATAACGAGGAGTACCTTTACGTTATCGAAACGTACAAAAGCAACAATTCAACATACGAATCTGCTGCCTCCCTTTTGTTTCACAACTGCTGCTATCCACCGATTAGGGTATAAACCCTAATTACCCAAAAACCTTATAAACCCTAGATCGAGAGCCAACCGCTCTGAAACCAATTGTTAAATCCAAGATCCGGACTCAACTAGAGTATATAATAACGATGATTGAATGTGCACAACGGAATAATAAGAACACAATCAAAGTTACCAACAAGGTTTTTCTATTAAAACTAATGATCCTCTATGGATCTTTACACCCTCTCTATAGAGGTTTTTCTTGAATGTTTTTCTGAAAAAGTTATACTAATACATAAGACCTATGTTCCTTTTATAGACAAGGAACCCTAAAACATTTCTTGGGAAACGTCTAAGCATGCAAGCATGCAACTAAATATTTGTTTTACCCATACAGAATAAACATGGGAAAACTCTAAACAAGCCCATGCTAACCTTGGGCAGTACAATAATAAATATGGGCTAACATATAAATAATAAAACTCATGCGTACAACTTCAGTAGAATCCTTCAGTAGATACTAATACTGCTTCATCAGAGTCCTTACTTCACTACTTCAGCAGATTCCACGGCTTCACTACTTCAGCAGAATCACAGTTTCACAGAATTCCCAACATTATGTGAGTCAAGTCTTCCGGGGAGGGTATGTGTGAACAATATGGACTATTTTCTTCACGAAAGTTGAAGAGAGAATCAAGAGACCAATCTTCAGTGAAGGCACATTGTCCATGATTTGGAATTCGGAGAATGTGAGGAAATTGCCCGAGAGTTAAAACAAGCTTTTGGTTTTTGATCCAAAACCAAAGAGATAGAGAGCGATCCTCGTTACGAATGAGTTCAACTTGAAGGAAGAATTCCAATACAAACCTCGGACATATTTTCTCGTTAATTTCGAGAAGACATTCTAGTCCTATGGCTCGGAAGGAAGTATTGATACCTTCTTCGAATTGTAGAGGGGTGTCAACAATACGTCCTTCGTGGAAGTGACGGGTTTCGAGATTATTAAACCCATAGACATGGTTGCCAGGTGTGTTGGGCTCAAGAGAGATGTTAGGAGTGTAGATGCTAGTAAGTGAAAAATCGAACTCATATTCATGCGACATAGCGAAACCTATAGAAAAGGTGAGTTAATAGGAAGTGATGTATTGTGGGCAAACCAATGATTACCTAACGTTTTTACTAGATTTATATTAACAATGATACTTAACACTCTTAATGTTTGACATTCTAGTGAAACATTTCTTTTAGGAAGAAAGCGGTTTTTTAATTTTCATGAAAAACTGTTATCTAGGAGGACGGTTCCCACGGTTCCCTTTCATAAGGGATCCGGCTAGTATATTTGCTGGGATCCATGGATCTGTAGTAACAGAAGCAAATTCTTTTGATAAAAACATAGGTTTTATAGTTTTATACCAAGATATGTGTTTTAGCCTACTTTTTCTTTTAGCATGCATACATGTTTTTAATGTATCACGGAAGAATACGAAAGATATAAATCAAAAGAAATGACAAACACATTAAGATAATAAACTAGCTAAACTAGAATATTAGTAATATTTCAAATGCTAAGAATGATACAAAGGATTGGGTATATGACCCCAATGTAGATTAACAACACAAAGTAAATGTCTCCGTATGAGAACATCATAGGGAACACAAGAGCGATGAGTGTTAAGGCGATGAGCACGAGAGCGATGTAAACCATGTTGATGACGAACCTTCTTGGTTTTGGTTTGAGATGAGACGAGATGAAGAGGAAGATGAAGTTTTGAATGAGAGTTAATTTTTGAAAGTGGAAGTTTTGAAAAAGTGGGGATTTGATAGAGTGGACGACGGATGGTTTATTTATGAGGAAGGAGGAATTTTTGAGATTTGTGTTTTGTTTTATTATTATAAAGATATGATTTTTGAATTAAGTGAAATAAAACACAAGTTTTATATACCATGACTTTAGACGAAAAAGTAACACGTATGTGAGAAAAAGCTTCCTAATGAAGCTACATGTAATACATGTATATGCACAAAAGATAATCATATAAATACCTATGTAAGCATACTTATTTGTCAAGCTAATGTCATTTAGAGATAAGTAGAAAATCATACCTTTAATGCACTTAGGAATGTCTTTACAAATGACACAACAAATGTCAGAAGACAATTCCGGCTCCTTTGTGCTTAAGATACCTTCTTAGGGAAGGTATTCTTGTTACCAAGTGATTCCTATGAGCTTTAACTAAGCAACATGACAAAGAGGATTAGTGCAATTAAATGAAGAATAAATAATAATAAAAATGCTATCATCTAATCAACATCCAAACAAAGAGTTTTAAAAGACATGGTGTTTGTTTTTATGAAAAACCTTCTTTGTAGTTTTCAATTAACCATTGATCGTATCAAGTTTTTAAAGTACAATATACTTTAAGAAACTTGGTAACGAAGCTCTGATGCCAATTGTGAAAAACTAGAGGGGGGGGGGGGGTTGAATAGTTTTACCAATTAAAACTTGTTTTAAACTATTTAGATCGACTTATGTCAATCTATTTGGATGTGTGTTGGATGTTGATAAACAAACATATAGAAATATAAATAGGTAATGAAAAGGTAAAGAGTAAGGGGCACAAAACCACAACGCGAGTATTTATAGTGGTTCTGCTACAAGGACACCTTCCTTGCCCTACTCCACTCCTCGAGTCACCTACTCGAGAGTTCGTAATCACTACACAACACCGACTCCTTATGGTGGAGAAACCTTCACAACGTCGCTTACACTTTATCAGGTACAAGGCTAGATACCGAGTCCTTTTCACCAAGGAGAACCAATCCTATCACAACGTTGCCTTTCCTTTATCCGGTACTGTGACAATCCATCAATTTCCTGGCTATTATTTATATTAGAATATGCGAGTTATTTATTTTCTGATCATTATAACTCTAAAACGAGAAGTCATCTCGTATTTTCCGAAGTCCCGACACCACACGCATACCGACACCATAATAAAATTGGCACAAAATTACTTTCAAATTTCAAATTAACAATAATACCATAATATTTCACTCATCAAGACGTTTCCAAAAATATAAAATTTATAAAATACGGATACCTGAAAAATATTCTACATAATTAAACGTTATCCTGTACGATACAGATTATACAGTACGGGGTACAATTAATAATAATAATAATAATAATAATAATAGAAAAAATAAAATGTATTCTACCCTAAATATAATTTTAGCCGCCCCCTACTTTTTTTTTCTCCTCTGCATACCATCATTTTCATCCAACATTCTTGTCTCCCCTACGCCTCTACCAAATACATCAAAATAGACCTTCTCCTCTCCTTTTTGATAGTCAACTACATATCTATCACCATCACCATCTATTCTCAGCCTCCTATTCGACTGTGGAAAATGACTTGAGCCAAAGAAGGGTGTTGCTACCTACACAAGACCAAGATGACTAGTGTCTTCCATTCCTCATATTCTTCTTTTTATAGGAGCAATTAATCACATGTTTATTCACATTTTCACACACAAGATTTCACAAATTCAAAAATTAGGGTTTGGCAAATCATAGGGCTTTTTGAAATTGATTGAGGGGTTTTATTATTGGGTGAAAGAGGAAGCTATTCCAGAAGTTAATTGGTGTAATTCGAACCGGGTCTCCTCCAATTAGAGTTCTTTTTGTTCGACCGTCTTTGTTACTAATGTAAGAACAATTTTGTTTGTTTTGTGTTTCTTGAACCATTTTATTATAACCGATTATGTATTTGTCCATGCTTCAATAATAGTAATTATTAGAATAAATTTAATTGGTAAATGTTAAATTGGGTTTGGCTTGATGTTGTTGTTGTTCGTGGCTGACAAGTGGGGAAACAGAAATAAAAACTTAAGACATGTGGAAATAAATCTTGTTATGCTAATGATATGTTAATATGCTAAAAGGTTGAAATTACAAAGTAGTTTTCTTATAATAGATCGATCATATATGAATAATTGAAGAAGTTGTTTGGAGCTTGTGTGGTCACATTGAAACCATTAGATACTAAAAGCTGAGGAAATCAAGTTTGGCTTATTTTTAAGCATTTCAACGTACATACATTTATGAACTACGTATTAGACTTCTTGGCTAAAAATAAATAATTTTAAGAAATTTAAATATAAGAATATTGTAAACATAAGTTTGGCTCAATATTTGGAAAATGTCATTTTGATATTAGCTAACTGTTTCGACTTATTAGTATTAGGATTACTTATTGGACTCGTTTTTAATTTGGGTTGACATATATGACTATTGGTTTTATAAAAATAAAAACATGTTAAAGGTTGGTGTGTTATTAGTCTCTTGAATGAATGTGTTCAAGACGATGTTGCTATCAATACATCATATATGCACATTTAAATAGATATATTACTCCCACATAAGTGTGTGTTTGTTAAACTTGGCCGAAGCTCCATATTCTCAAGGGTCCGTTTGGCGTAAGAATGGGCCGAGCTCGACGAACCATTCGCTCACCTTTTCAAAATTCTCGTCGATTAATATTTTTACTTATGTCGTCGTTGTTAATTACATATAAACACTTAAACTGAGTAATAAATTTTATGAACAAGATTTGTAGTCGTGTAAAATAATTAAACCAAATATGACTAAAATAACGAAAATGTTTGTATGAAGATTCTTCAAAAAACTAATATTTCATTTTCTTTTAGACCCGACACCTTTATATACATGAAGCAAGTCAAACTACGCGTATAAAACTCTTTTTCCAAAATGGACTCATCAAGACGCAATTTATAAATCCCGGTTCAAATATTTTATAAACATACTATTTTATTTTCAAAGGCAATAATGAAAACGTTATACATACTTGTAGATATATACATAAAGGATTAGGATACTCTCATGTTCATTTGAACATGAGAGGTAATGTTGTGCTCCTTGTGATTGTACATTGTCCTTATTGTAAAGCATTTATTTTATTTTAATTCAAATGTACAATCATAAGGAGCACAACATTACCTCTCATATTCAAATGAACATGAGAGGATCCCTATCCATACATAAATATATATACACTTTACTCATAACGATAAAACATATATACATATAATTTCATAAATAAATATGTACTTTATTTATAACATTATTTAAACCAAACCTTCTTTGTCGATTGAACGTTATATTTTCCATAGAACTTTTGTTAAAACATTATGTGTAACTCAATTCTAGCCAACATAGTTTTTAAAACAAAATCTATTAGTCAAAATATACACATTATTTTGAAGATGACAATTTTAAAACCTAACGTCGTAACAACAACAACAACAACAAGGCTTGTGAAGATAAATAAAGTTAGATAAACTTTACTTGGGGTAAAAAACTGAGACTTGACATACTAATCTAGGTCGCGTGTCGGTGCCATCCAATAATTCTATTTGACTGCTGCTTTAGACTGCTTTTTTGCCAAGGTGAGTATTCACAGCCCCCTTTTTAATGTTTTACTTATTTGGGGTGAAATGCATGATTATAAACTTAAATTATTTTTATCTGAATTAGAACCTTTAATATAATTGAACCCTTTGTTTTATATTAAACCCTCTTTGACTTAAATTGAACCTTTTAATATATTTAAACCTTTTGACTTATATTGAACTATATTTTGACTTGATTTAGACTATTTAATATATTTTGAACCCTTAGACTCTTGGACTTAATTATGAGCTTATGCCTTGTTTGAACCTAATGAACCGTACGTCCTTGACCTAAAGTCTCCCCTGTTCGGAGCAACGCAAAGTCTCCCTTGTTCGGAGCAATGCCGAGTCTCCCATGTTCGGAGCAGTCTTAATTGATAGTATATAATAGTTGTTATGATGTACTGTTCGTACATTCACATTGTTAGTCCCCGATTGGTTTGCCGTTCGCACTCCAATTATACGTACTGTTCGTACGGCTCCCTTGTGCGGAGCAGTAGGTAGTATGAATAGCGCTATTAGCGGTCGGCCAACCTCTCGTTCCCCTGTCTACGGAACGCCTATTATTTATTTGTGGGGCTTTGCCACATAACTTTATTATATATGAGGCGTTAATATGACCATAGGCGTATTGATTACTAGACTTACCACTTGACATATGGAAATGTATGTCAACTTATATGTTACAAGTCTTGTATGGGCGGGACTTGTAACATGGTGAGTTGACAAGACATTTGCAAGGCAGACATACTCAAAAATATTTTTGTACTGTTTAGAGACTTTCTTAAAATTCGTAAAAGTTTGAATTTGTAGTTTTTACTTTCTTCTCCCCCTTTTTGTCGAGACAAAAAGAGCTTCGAAGGTAAACTAACACATTGTTTTTAAGAAAAACATGTGAGAAAAGGAAAAGAAAAACAATAGAGAGCAAATAACGGGAAAGGATCTCGTCTTAACTCCCCTTTGACGAGTCCATCCCTATGTGAGGGCGTCAAGAAAATTAATACTAAGCTAGTTCATTTGCAACTAAGTTTTCAAAAGATTTCGTCCATGTGACGAATATGCTCCCCCTTGATGATTGCAACTTTGCAAAGGGACGTCATGAAATGTAATCCTAATATTGCAAGTGATTTTGCAATGTCTTGCTTTGACACAAAGCTCCCCCTAGCTTTATGGTGTCAAAGTCTTCATGTGTAAATTGAATAACTACAAAACAAAGGTTAGAAAGCATGTATAATGCATAATTTCCTGCAAATATGATTCAAGTTAGTAGAAAAATAGTTTTCTGTTGTACGGATCCCACGGTTCCCTCCTTGGGGGGATCCGTCTAGGCAAATATCAGGGATCCGTCTGGCTGATGACTAAATTCAGCAATGGTGATATAAATAATGTTAACATCAAAGTGAGATATGTATTATACAACATAATCATATACTCAAAAATATAGCAAGTATCATGTGATTTCATTTAATAAAAAACTAGAGGTATGATATACATGACTCTAAAAACTAAGAAAATGAACGATACATGACTTGGAATTACTAGACTTTATCTAAGTAACGCTTGATACTAGGACACCACTAAAATCCTCTAGCTCAAGTTTGTTTAGGTTTAATCTCGTCGAAACGTTCGAGGAGGTGATAAAACATGAAACATTGATCTTCCCGTACTTCATGTATCAAACTTTCAACATGTTGACAATGATAACAATCTTTGTCATGGCTAGGTAGTGGTGGTGGAAGAAAGGAAATTGCTTGATGCGAAGGATCAAGTGGAGCGGGTTGAGGAGCCTCAAACGACGGAGGGATTGGTGGAGGCGCATTTGAAGATGGCTCGACCAAGAATGATGGTGGTGGTAGAGAAGTGTCAACTTCCATATGGTCGGGTGGTTGACTTTGATAATTTCTCATAATCCAAATGGGATTATTTGATGGTGACGGCGAAAAGGAAGCCGGAGCTAGTGTTGATTCAACACCTTGATTTTGTACCATTATTCCTCCTAATGAGGAGAATGTTGCCGGTGGAGGAGGATGAGACGGCCTAGGAGGCAAATCCTCTAAATTGTAGAGGTGTGGTGATGATAGTGGAGTTGTGAATGATATAGCTCTAGGAACCAATGGTGATGGTTTAGTAGAGATGTGATTGTTTGGCTTAGGAGGTATGGTGGTGTTTGGCATAGGTAGTTTTGTGGGTACTATCCTTTTAGGGATTGGTTTGATTGGTGGAGGAGAAATCCTTGCATTTGTGGACTTGACCGGAGATGATTCGGATGAAGAGATTTCGTGTACAACACCAGCAATCTTCTTGGGTGGTTCTTTGGTGGATGAGTTACCACTTGGAGCTTTCCTCATGATGAGATGATTTCAAGAAGTTTGTAAAGATTTCTAAGTGCTGAAAATGAGGATGAAGATGATGACTTTAAGAGTCCTAATAATGTGGTTTATAAAGCAAAGGATTTGGCAAGTACATTCAAGACTTAAGTAACTAATATTCATTGGAATGTGATGATTAACATGAACAAGAGTCAACTTCATAGTTGTACTAATCTAGGAACTCATTTAAGATGAGATGGAGTGTTTGAGTTAGCAAGATGAGCTTAAATGATTGTTTTGGCTAAAGTTGACATAAATATGTCATACGGATCCCACGGTTCCCTCCAACGAGGGATCCACCTAGGCTAATCCTAGGGATCCGTCTCTCAGCAGCTAAGAAAAGATAGCAATGATGTTTTGTAAGGTCTAATACCTATTTCTTCTTGAGTGTTTCAGTTCATCTAAGTGTCTTAAATAAGGAGGTGCTTAAATACTTAAGGGTAATGAGTGATGTAGCTAATGATTGTCTTTTATAGAAGAAATTGGAACTTTCATGAGTACCAATGAATGAACAAAGATGACACTAATGATTATGAGAGTGTCAAATGGAGCTAAATGATCCTAGAGATCAGATAGTGACTTAGGATAATGTTTTGGAGAATATCCTAAAGGCTTTAAGATGGAAAAACTAGAATTTGATCAATTTTGACCAATTTTGAGGTAAGGATGATTATGATCAATTTTGCCATAATTGAAAGATTTCCAAAGTTAGATGTGAGGGATCATGTGAGAAATGATGAGTGAGCTTGAGAGCGGAAGAGTAATGAGTTTAAGTGAGGCGATAGATCTACAAGCGTCTTGAGTGATATAAGTGAGTTATGAGTAAGAATTTACTCAAATTTGAAAAGGACTTAACTTTTCTTAAGGCGCTATGTCTAGCTTAGTGTGAAGTGATCTAAGGGGATGTTTTGAAATACAATGATTTCAATTGCATTTTCTGTTCGCCGGATGTCACGGTTCCCTAAGAGTAGGGATCTGTCTAGCACAAACTTTGGGATCCGTCTATCTGCTAAGCAGAACCTTTACTAAAGGTATGTAGTGATTTTGACAATGCATTATGTTTCAAGGTTAGTTTAAGAGGTTCTAACTCTAAGATATCAAATATAAGATGTTTTATTTCATGAAAAAATGAGTTACATTGATAAAACATGGATACTAAGGTTTGATCCTATTTTGAAAGAAAGCTAAATTCCTTGAGCATTTTTTCTAGATAGGTCATCAAATGGTTGATGAGTGTTTGTCGATTCAGGAATGAAGAAAGTATTCATGAGAGATGCGTTTAGAGGTTCAATCATATTGTTCACAAGTACGTACAACGGACTTTGAAATTGAGGATGAAAGTACATGATGTTATGATAAAGGCGTGTCAAGAACATTCCATAAGGGATGAGTTTATTCTTGGAGCCTTGAAGATTTACAATTCGCCTTGCGAAGAAGTAGGCGAGATTGTATGGTTGTTGTGTTAGCAAACAATACATTATGTGAGCACAACAAGCGGGAAGAATTTCTCGATTTCCCCTAAGGCTCCAAACATTTTCACGTAGGATGAGTGCAAGAGGCTTGTACTCTTCTCGGATGTCCCGTGTAAAGATAATGTTTGGATCGGAGTAATACGGTCGAGGTTCGCATATTATGTGTTAAATCCAAGATCCGGACTCAACTAGAGTATATAATAACGATGATTGAATGTGCACAGCGGAATAATAAGAACACAATCAAAGTTACCAACAAGGTTTTTCTATTAAAACTAATGATCCTCTATGGATCTTTACACCCTCTCTATAGAGATTTTTCTTGAATGTTTTTCTGAAAAAGTTATACTAATACATAAGACCTATGTTCCTTTTATAGACAAGGAACCCTAAAACATTTCTTGGGAAACGTCTAAGCATGCAAGCATGCAACTAAATATTTGTTTTACCCATACAGAATAAACATGTGAAAACTCTAAACAAGCCCATGCTAACCTTGGGCAGTACAATAATAAATATGGGCTAACATATAAATAATAAAACTCATGCGTACAACTTCAGTAGAATCCTTCAGTAGATACTAATACTGCTTCATCAGAGTCCTTACTTCACTACTTCAGCAGATTCCACGGCTTCACTACTTCAGCAGAATCACAGTTTCACAGAATTCCCAACAATCCTCCCCTAAACTGGAATTTGACTAGGTTAAGTTCCAGTTTCCAGATCTTGAAAAATTTCAGAACTAGAGGATTGTAGCAACAAATGACAAAACTTCCCAACAATCCTTCCCAACAATCTTTAACACTTCAGAACTTGAGGATTGTACTCGAACATCAGTAGCAAAGAACCAAAAACAATTTCATCTCTATGATGACCAAACTTTGAAACGCCAGGTCTTTGCAGCAACATATGACATAGTGTACATCAAAATTCATTAGTTGCATACTATTCTCATCACATCCAGGTGTGTTAACTCCTGGGAGAGGTGAATCATTGAAAATAATGGATTTGATGTCTCTTTACCAATAGCCATTTCTACTGGAGTAGCCAAATGTTTAAGTTCGAAAACTATGGTACACTGATAACCATCTGATTTATTGGCAAACCAGAAACCATATAAACGGATTTGATGTGTCTTTACCTGTAGCCGTTTGCTCAGGACTAGTCAATTCTTAGAATTGGTGAATTGATAACCAAATATGGATTCAGTTGCCTTTACCATAAGCCATATACTTGTGGGCTAGCCAATTCTTGGATTCCAAAAAGGAATATACCATGGTGAATTGATGACCATACAACTCCCAGCACTTAAGCATGGGTGGTTGCAGACCCTATGATTTTGAGCAAACCATTACAACTATCAACAGATTTGATGTGTCTTTACCAAAGCTGTACCCTTTGGACTAGCCAACTCTTTGATGGAATGCCGTCATCATCATGGTGAGTTGATTACCATTTATGGATTTCCGCAGCCTTTACAACAAGCCATAATCTTGTGGGCTAGACAACTCTTGTGTCAGAAAGACATGGTGAGATGAAAACCATTAGGTGTGGTAATTAACCAACACCAAAACCTGTAAGTTTGAGAAGAAACTGAACACAGGCAGGTTAGTTTTTTTTTTTTTTTTTTTTTTTTTTTTTTTTTTTTTTTTTTTTTTTTTTAATAAAACTAAGAAGAAATAAAAATAACCAAAACATGTACAAGATACCATCAAGCAGCAGCAGAAACCAAAGACAGTTGTAGTGTCAGTAGAAACACTAAGCCTCCCCTTAGGCGTATGAGGATCCAACAGCTGCAAAAATGGTTAGAAAACAAAAATACAACAATAAGCCTCCCCTTAGGCTTATGCCTCCCCTCAATCAATGCACCTGACAAAGACTATTGTTCTTGGGTACCCAGAATGAAACTTTCCTTTGAGATTTCCAAGAATAACATGTTGAGGGCTTAACAACAGTTGCCACACTAACTCCACCATGTGCCTTATTCATATGAGATACATAAGGTGTATATGACTGAAAATAAGAACTTTTAGGTCTATAGGGCATAAGCCTAGCCTTACTGTTCCACCATCCAGTAGTAACTGGTGAAGAATATCCTCCACCAGAGGGAACTGGAAAAGGCCTATTAAGCCTGTCAGCAGAAACAGATGCATACACCTTTGGTTTACCAGAAGGAACTGATTTACCTGCTTTCACATGAGCAACTTTGGGAACAAATGGAGGAATACTAGCAACATTAGTCCATGTGGGTCTAGAAGTCTTATGGCCAGAGGAAACACCTATCTTTTTCTCATGATAATCACAGTCTATAATAAGATGGAGTTTACTACCACACACAAAACAAGATTTCTTCTTAAAAGGCTTATTCTTAACACAACTTTGTTCATCACATTTAAACTTATCAGAAACAGAACTAGAAGCAGAATTGTGTTTAACAAAATAAGTAACTGGCTTTGTTTTGGGCTCATCATCAGCTACTTTGGACTTGGGTGTAGTCTTGGGTGTGTGCCTAGGTGAGTCAGACTTTTCACTTGAATCACATGAGGCATAGACAGTGGACATTATGTCTGACGACTTGTCACTTTTAGAGCAAGAGACAGAGTCATTAGTTTGGCCACTAAGGTCTGGCAAGTCACTTGACTTTTTGCCATATAAATGGTGTGATCCATCAAAGTCAACTGGAATGGACAGGTCAATGGGCATGAATTCACCTCTAATAGGTCCACGTACAGCATGTAAATCACCTTCTTTTACAAAATTAGCTAATCCTGTTGGTGTAGATTTACGAGTGTCATCCCTAGCTTCTATTCCTACATACTTCTTAAAGCCTAAACCTATAGGAGTATTAGGATTTTGACTAGCATAGATGTGACTAGCTAACTTATTTCCATTCAAAATCCATTCCTTATGCCTAGCAATTTCCTCATCTAGTTTCTCTTTTAGCACTTTGTTTTCAGACACTACAGTAGCTTTTTCTTTCTCAGTGCGCTTTAAATCAATTCTAGCAAATTCTAGATCACTTTCTAACACCCTAATCTTTTCATCATAAGCCACTTGATTCTTTTGAAACCAAACTTTTTGTCTTTCTAATGTTTTTAATGACAGTTTATAAGCTTCATTATCAACATAGCATGCATTATACTTAGGTTTCATTTCATCATAGGCTTCCTTAAGTTCATTATATCTCTCCTTACAACCAAAAACACAAGTATGTACCTGAGAGATGCCCATGAGAGCAATTTGCGGACTGGCAAATCCTTCAGCATAACCTGTAGCATCAACTTCCTTGCTCATCTTCTTGAATCCTGCCTTTCCTCCATACCTTGCTTTGAGAGCATTCCATATAAGACTTGCATCATCCATATAGCGAAAATCTGCTACATGATCAGCAGGAATAGATTTAAGCAAGATAGTTCTGGCCTTTGACTCTCTTTGTACAGCAATCTGTTCATCTGCAGTCGTTGGAGGAAGAATAATGATGTTTCCATCACGATTACTTTTAATCCTTTTCAAACTGTTGCCATTTTGGATCACCTTCCAGATATTCATATCATTATTCATGATCCAGTGTTCCATCTTCTTAGCCCAGACATCGTACTCATCATTCATCAAATAAGGAAACATAACATCATCACTATTATTATCAAATTCTGCCATTCTCATTTACGAGACCAATGATATGTGTAATGTGAAATACCAAAACAGTACCCCACGAGCTCAGTACAGTGACAAGAGTAACAGTGGGAATGAAATGTGATCAGCAGGAACCGTACGTGACGACTTCAATCCAAACGACCAATGAAACACGATTGACCAATCAATAAAGTAGCCTTATCTTAAAAGCAATACCAGTCAACGAATAATTTACTTACAAACATAAATTGCTGCAGTCTTTCACTTGACCCGTATTAATGTAACCTCATATCATGACCAATACCATGATCGTGACCACCCAACCAATCAAAACCCTCGTGGGTCCCAGCAGTGCACAAAACCAATAAGTATTATATGAATCCCACGTGATGACCAAGATGAACGAATCAATATAAAACCTAGGGACCCACGTGATATCAAGCATACACAATCCCACGTGATTAACTTTGTACTTGAAGCAACCAGTACAATGCCTCATCAGATTAAACGTTTTATAACCAATGCCTCGTAAGCCTCACTGACCAGATGTATGACACGCATAATTGACCAATTTGATATTCGTATTAAATGATCACATGTCTCGTGAATCAATCAGATCCGGTGAAAAAATATTAACAATGAATAAACATATGACCATAATAACGAGGAGTACCTTTACGTTATCGAAACGTACAAAAGCAACAATTCAACATACGAATCTGCTGCCTCCCTTTTGTTTCACAACTGCTGCTATCCACCGATTAGGGTATAAACCCTAATTACCCAAAAACCTTATAAACCCTAGATCGAGAGCCAACCGCTCTGAAACCAATTGTTAAATCCAAGATCCGGAACTCAACTAGAGTATATAATAACGATGATTGAATGTGCACAACGGAATAATAAGAACACAATCAAAGTTACCAACAAGGTTTTTCTATTAAAACTAATGATCCTCTATGGATCTTTACACCCTCTCTATAGAGGTTTTTCTTGAATGTTTTTCTGAAAAAGTTATACTAATACATAAGACCTATGTTCCTTTTATAGACAAGGAACCCTAAAACATTTCTTGGGAAACGTCTAAGCATGCAAGCATGCAACTAAATATTTGTTTTACCCATACAGAATAAACATGGGAAAACTCTAAACAAGCCCATGCTAACCTTGGGCAGTACAATAATAAATATGGGCTAACATATAAATAATAAAACTCATGCGTACAACTTCAGTAGAATCCTTCAGTAGATACTAATACTGCTTCATCAGAGTCCTTACTTCACTACTTCAGCAGATTCCACGGCTTCACTACTTCAGCAGAATCACAGTTTCACAGAATTCCCAACATTATGTGAGTCAAGTCTTCCGGGGAGGGTATGTGTGAACAATATGGACTATTTTCTTCACGAAAGTTGAAGAGAGAATCAAGAGACCAATCTTCAGTGAAGGCACATTGTCCATGATTTGGAATTCGGAGAATGTGAGGAAATTGCCCGAGAGTTAAAACAAGCTTTTGGTTTTTGATCCAAAACCAAAGAGATAGAGAGCGATCCTCGTTACGAATGAGTTCAACTTGAAGGAAGAATTCCAATACAAACCTCGGACATATTTTCTCGTTAATTTCGAGAAGACATTCTAGTCCTATGGCTCGGAAGGAAGTATTGATACCTTCTTCGAATTGTAGAGGGGTGTCAACAATACGTCCTTCGTGGAAGTGACGGGTTTCGAGATTATTAAACCCATAGACATGGTTGCCAGGTGTGTTGGGCTCAAGAGAGATGTTAGGAGTGTAGATGCTAGTGAGTGAAAAATCGAACTCATATTCATGCGACATAGCGAAACCTATAGAAAAGGTGAGTTAATAGGAAGTGATGTATTGTGGGAAAACCAATGATTACCTAACGTTTTTACTAGATTTATATTAACAATGATACTTAACACTCTTAATGTTTGACATTCTAGTGAAACATTTCTTTTAGGAAGAAAGCGGTTTTTTAATTTTCATGAAAAACTGTTATCTAGGAGGACGGTTCCCACGGTTCCCTTTCATAAGGGATCCGGCTAGTATATTTGCTGGGATCCATGGATCTGTAGTAACAGAAGCAAATTCTTTTGATAAAAACATAGGTTTTATAGTTTTATACTAAGATATGTGTTTTAGCCTACTTTTTCTTTTAGCATGCATACATGTTTTTAATGTATCACGGAAGAATACGAAAGATATAAATCAAAAGAAATGACAAACACATTAAGATAATAAACTAGCTAAACTAGAATATTAGTAATATTTCAAATGCTAAGAATGATACAAAGGATTGGGTATATGACCCCAATGTAGATTAACAACACAAAGTAAATGTCTCCGTATGAGAACATCATAGGGAACACAAGAGCGATGAGTGTTAAGGCGATGAGCACGAGAGCGATGTAAACCATGTTGATGACGAACCTTCTTGGTTTTGGTTTGAGATGAGATGAGATGAAGAGGAAGATGAAGTTTTGAATGAGAGTTAATTTTTGAAAGTGGAAGTTTTGAAAAAGTGGGGATTTGATAGAGTGGACGACGGATGGTTTATTTATGAGGAAGGAGGAATTTTTGAGATTTGTGTTTTGTTTTATTATTATAAAGATATGATTTTTGGATTAAGTGAAATAAAACACAAGTTTTATATACCATGACTTTAGACGAAAAAGTAACACGTATGTGAGAAAAAGCTTCCTAATGAAGCTACATGTAATACATGTATATGCACAAAAGATAATCATATAAATACCTATGTAAGCATACTTATTTGTCAAGCTAATGTCATTTAGAGATAAGTAGAAAATCATACCTTTAATGCACTTAGGAATGTCTTTACAAATGACACAACAAATGTCAGAAGACAATTCCGGCTCCTTTGTGCTTAAGATACCTTCTTAGGGAAGGTATTCTTGTTACCAAGTGATTCCTATGAGCTTTAACTAAGCAACATGACAAAGAGGATTAGTGCAATTAAATGAAGAATAAATAATAATAAAAATGCTGTCATCTAATCAACATCCAAACAAAGAGTTTTAAAAGACACGGTGTTTGTTTTTATGAAAAACCTTCTTTGTAGTTTTCAATTAACCATTGATCGTATCAAGTTTTTAAAGTACAATATACTTTAAGAAACTTGGTAACGAAGCTCTGATGCCAATTGTGAAAAACTAGAGGGGGGGGGGTTGAATAGTTTTACCAATTAAAACTTGTTTTAAACTATTTAGATCGACTTATGTCAATCTATTTGGATGTGTGTTGGATGTTGATAAACAAACATATAGAAATATAAATAGGTAATGAAAAGGTAAAGAGTAAGGGGCACAAAACCACAACGCGAGTATTTATAGTGGTTCTGCTACAAGGACACCTTCCTTGCCCTACTCCACTCCTCGAGTCACCTACTCGAGAGTTCGTAATCACTACACAACATCGACTCCTTATGGTGGAGAAACCTTCACAACGTCGCCTACACTTTATCAGGTACAAGGCTAGATACCGAGTCCTTTTCACCAAGGAGAACCAATCCTATCACAACGTTGCCTTTCCTTTATCCGGTACTGTGACAATCCATCAATTTCCTGGCTATTATTTATATTAGAATATGCGAGTTATTTATTTTCTGATCATTATAACTCTAAAACGAGAAGTCATCTCGTATTTTCCGAAGTCCCGACACCACACGCATACCGACACCATAATAAAATTGGCACAAAATTACTTTCAAATTTCAAATTAACAATAATACCATAATATTTCACTCATCAAGACGTTTCCAAAAATATAAAATTTATAAAATACGGATACCCGAAAAATATTCTACATAATTAAACGTTATCCTGTACGAAATAGATTATACAGTACGGGGTACAGTTAATAATAATAATAATAATAATAATAATAATAATAATAATAATAATAATAATAATAATAATAATAGAAAAAATAAAATGTATTCTACCCTAAATATAATTTTAGCCGCCCCCTACTTTTTTTTTTCTCCTCTGCATACCATCATTTTCATCCAACATTCTTGTCTCCCCTACGCCTCTACCAAATACATCAAAATAGACCTTCTCCTCTCCTTTTTGATAGTCAACTACATATCTATCACCATCACCATCTATTCTCAGCCTCCTATTCGACTGTGGAAAATGACTTGAGCCAAAGAAGGGTGTTGCTACCTACACAAGACCAAGATGACTAGTGTCTTCCATTCCTCATATTCTTCTTTTTATAGGAGCAATTAATCACATGTTTATTCACATTTTCACACACAAGATTTCACAAATTCAAAAATTAGGGTTTGGCAAATCATAGGGCTTTTTGAAATTGATTGAGGGGTTTTATTCTTGGGTGAAAGAGGAAGCTATTCCAGAAGTTAATTGGTGTAATTCGAACCGGGTCTCCTCCAATTAGAGTTCTTTTTGTTCGACCGTCTTTGTTACTAATGTAAGAACAATTTTGTTTGTTTTGTGTTTCTTGAACCATTTTATTATAACCGATTATGTATTTGTCCATGCTTCAATAATAGTAATTATTAGAATAAATTTAATTGGTAAATGTTAAATTGGGTTTGGCTTGATGTTGTTGTTGTTCGTGGCTGACAAGTGGGGAAACAGAAATAAAAACTTAAGACATGTGGAAATAAATCTTGTTATGCTAATGATATGTTAATATGCTAAAAGGTTGAAATTACAAAGTAGTTTTCTTATAATAGATCGATCATATATGAATAATTGAAGAAGTTGTTTGGAGCTTGTGTGGTCACATTGAAACCATTAGATACTAAAAGCTGAGGAAATCAAGTTTGGCTTATTTTTAAGCATTTCAACGTACATACATTTATGAACTACGTATTAGACTTCTTGGCTAAGAATAAATAATTTTAAGAAATTTAAATATAAGAATATTGTAAACATAAGTTTGGCTCAATATTTGGAAAATGTCATTTTGATATTAGCTAACTGTTTCGACTTATTAGTATTAGGATTACTTATTGGACTCGTTTTTAATTTGGGTTGACATATATGACTATTGGTTTTATAAAAATAAAAACATGTTAAAGGTTGGTGTGTTATTAGTCTCTTGAATGAATGTGTTCAAGAAGATGTTGCTATCAATACATCATATATGCACATTTAAATAGATATATTACTCCCACATAAGTGTGTGTTTGTTAAACTAGGCCGAAGCCCCATATTCTCAAGGGTCCGTTTGGCGTAAGAATGGGCCGAGCTCGACGAACCATTCGCTCACCTTTTCAAAATTCTCGTCGATTAATATTTTTACTTATGTCGTCATTGTTAATTACATATAAACACTTAAACTGAGTAATAAATTTTATGAACAAGATTTGTAGTCGTGTAAAATAATTAAACCAAATATGTCTAAAATAACGAAAATGTTTGTATGAAGATTCTTCAAAAAACTAATATTTCATTTTCTTTTAGACCCGACACCTTTATATACATGAAGCAAGTCAAACTACGCGTATAAAACTCTTTTTCCAAAATGGACTCATCAAGACGCAATTTATAAATCCCGGTTCAAATATTTTATAAACATACTATTTTATTTTCAAAGGCAATAATGAAAACGTTATACATACTTGTAGATATATACATAAAGGATTAGGATCCTCTCATGTTCATTTGAACATGAGAAGTAATGTTGTGCTCCTTGTGATTGTACATTGTCCTTATTGTAAAGCATTTATTTTATTTTAATTCAAATGTACAATCATAAGGAGCACAACATTACCTCTCATATTCAAATGAACATGAGAGGATCCCTATCCATACATAAATATATATACACTTTACTCATAACGATAAAACATATATACATATAATTTCATAAATAAATATGTACTTTATTTATAACATTATTTAAACCAAACCTTCTTTGTCGATTGAACGTTATATTTTCCATAGAACTTTTGTTAAAACATTATGTGTAACTCAATTCTAGCCAACATAGTTTTTAAAACAAAATCTATTAGTCAAAATATACACATTATTTTGAAGATGACAATTTTAAAACCTAACGTCGTAACAACAACAACAACAACAAGGCTTGTGAAGATAAATAAAGTTAGATAAACTTTACTTGGGGTAAAAAACTGAGACTTGACATACTAATCTAGGTCGCGTGTCGGTGCCATCCAATAATTCTATTTGACTGCTGCTTTAGACTGCTTTTTTGCCAAGGTGAGTATTCACAGCCCCCTTTTTAATGTTTTACTTATTTGGGGTGAAATGCATGATTATAAACTTAAATTATTTTTATCTGAATTAGAACCTTTAATATAATTGAACCCTTTGTTTTATATTAAACCCTCTTTGACTTAAATTGAACCTTTTAATATATTTAAACCTTTTGACTTATATTGAACTATATTTTGACTTGATTTAGACTATTTAATATATTTTGAACCCTTAGACTCTTGGACTTAATTATGAGCTTATGCCTTGTTTGAACCTAATGAACCGTACGTCCTTGACCTAAAGTCTCCCCTGTTCGGAGCAACGCAAAGTCTCCCTTGTTCGGAGCAATGCCGAGTCTCCCATGTTCGGAGCAGTCTTAATTGATAGTATATAATAGTTGTTATGATGTACTGTTCGTACATTCACATTGTTAGTCCCCGATTGGTTTGCCGTTCGCACTCCAATTATACGTACTGTTCGTACGGCTCCCTTGTGCCGAGCAGTAGGTAGTATGAATAGCGCTATTAGCGGTCGGCCAACCTCTCGTTCCCCTGTCTACGGAACGCCTATTATTTATTTGTGGGGCTTTGCCGCATAACTTTATTATATATGAGGCGTTAATATGACCATAAGCGTATTGATTACTAGACTTACCACTTGACATATGGAAATGTATGTCAACTTATATGTTACAAGTCTTGTATGGGCGGGACTTGTAACATGGTGAGTTGACAAGACATTTGCAAGGCAGACATACTCAAAAATATTTTTGTACTGTTTAGAGACTTTCTTAAAATTGAATATTATAATATATAAAAGGACTTTTATAAAAACGGCTCTTTGTAATACATAAAACTTGTGTACTCACCAACTATTTTCATAGTTGATCCTTTTTCTCATGCATTTCAGGTGATCGTCAATAAGCATGAGTTATGAAGTCTTTTGCATAAAGGAGTCTTCACGTGTCGTCTATGGTCATTAAGTATAAGAAGATGTCTTTTGGAAACCAAGTTTTGAGATTTTATTGTCAAAGTCGGCTTGAACAATATTGTAACATTTTACTATTTTCTTAAATTTAAATATGGTAGTGTACTATATCTCTTTTGCGATGTATATTGATTATGTTGCACCTCGCGTTTCCGCCTCTGGCGGGGTGTGACAGATTGGTATCAGAGCCGAAGGTTATAGAGAATGCCGATTTTTTTTAAAAATAAAAACCTCATCTATAACCAGACTAAAGTTTTTATAAAAACCTCAAACATGGTACGAGTCGATTAGCCCGATCATTCCATCGTTGTTTCTAAATTATGCATAGCCTGGTCAACTATGCATAATTCAGGAGGAATCATGGGATGATTGGGGTAGTTACTTTAGATCATGTTTGGTAGGAGTCAAAGTCTAGGTCACCTGAGAATGCATTGGTCTATGTGCGTACAACTATCTTATGTGTTTTCTGCATTTATGACTATACTGCTACGCATTCTGTGTGCTAAGACTTTTGCCTTTAGGACAATATATGAGCTTGACTTATGTAAAATATTGGTTTTCACTTACACATCAAACCATAACACAAAGTGGGCGTATAAGTGGAATTCTAGAGAGAGAAAGTTAGTGGTTTATGGAACTTAGTGAGAGAAAGTGAAAGATATTATTATGAGCTCTAACTCTCTACCTTGGGAGGTAGAGAGTATTTATAGTCTTACATAAAACGCCACACAACGGGCTGTGGATCAGGTATACAGTGGGTAAAGACCCGTCCGTCCTCCACGGTGTTACTTAACTAAATACTACTTAGCTTGAAATAACTACGACTACGAGCTTTCTAACGATTACATATACTTGAGGTGACCGACTCTTTAATACATGGAATTTCTAATTCCTAACAACTTAAGTACTTTGAATTGACTTGGCATGATGTGCATTGAACCCGGTAGTCAGACATGTACCTTTAGCGTTAGGCATGCCTTCGTTTTTGTCATGTGGAGATTTCGACGTCATGAGCCTTAGTTAGACCTTTAGCCTTCTCACTAATCTGAACCGCCACTATTTGTTGAATTGATGAGAGGCCATCTCTTTCTGACAACTTGTTTCCTAGCTTGATCTAGTGACAGTTCTTGTTTGATGAGTTGCGGAAATCAAGTTAGAATCAAGTTGTTACTCAACCTACACAACTTAAACAAATGACCGATCAGGTCGACAAGTTGTGAAAATTCACCAACTAAGAGTCTTTTGAGGGCAAAGTTCGAGAATGAGAAAATTTGAACCATGAGAATGTAAGGCTGTAGTGTAGACGGACTGAATCTCGAGGACGAGATTCTTTTTAAGGTTGGCAGACTGTGACAATCCGTCAATTTCCCGACTATTATTTATATTAGAATATGCGAGTTATTTATTTTCTGATCATTATAACTCTAAAACGAGAAGTCATCTCGTGTTTTCCAAAGTCCCGGCACCACACGCATACCGACACCATAATAAAATTGGCAAGAAATTACTTTCAAATTTCAAAGTAACAATAATACCATAATATTTCACTCGTCAAGACGTTTCCAAAAATATAAAATTTATAAAATACGGATACCCGAAAAATATTCTACATAATTAAACGTTATCCTGTACGGAACAAATTATACAGTACGGGGTACAGTTAATAAAAATAATAATAGTAAAAATAAAATGTATTCTACCCTAAATATAATTTTAGCCGCCCCCTACTTTTTTTTTCTCCTCTGCGTACCATCATTTTCATCCAACATTCCTGTCTCCCCTACACCTCTACCAAAAACATCAAAATAGACCTTCTCCTCTCCTTTTTGATAGTCAACTACATATCTATCACCATCACCATCTATTCTCAGCCTCCTATTCGACTGTGGAAAACGACTTGAGCCAAAGAAGGGTGTTGCTACCTACACAAGACCAAGATGACTAGTGTCTTCCATTCCTCATATTCTTCTTTTTATAGGAGCAATTAATCACAGGTTTATTCACATTTTCACACACAAGATTTCACAAATTCAAAAATTAGGGTTTGGCAAATCATAGGGCTTTTTGAAATTGATTGAGGGGTTTTATTCTTGGGTGAAAGAGGAAGCTATTCCAGAAGTTAATTGGTGTAATTAGAATCGGGTCTCCTCCAATTAGAGTTCTTTTTGTTCGACCCTCTTTGTTACTAATGTAAGAACAATTTTTTTTGTTTTGTGTTTCTTAAACCATTTTATTATAACTGATTTATGTATTTGTCCATGCTTCAATAATAGTAATTATTAGAATAAATTTAATTGGTAAATGTTAAATTGGGTTTGGCTTGATGTTCTTGTTGTTCGTGGCTGACAAGTGGGGAAACAGAAATAAAAACTCAAGACATGTGGAAATAAATCTTGTTATGCTAATGATATGTTAATATGCTAAAAGGTTGAAATTACAAAGTACTTTTCTTATAATAGATCGATCATATATGAATAATTGAAGAAGTTGTTTGGAGCTTGTGTGGTCACATTGAAACCATTAGATACTAAAAGCTGAGGAAATCAAGTTTGACTTATTTTTAAGCATTTCAACGTACATACATTTATGAACTACGTATTAGACTTCTTGGCTAAAAATAAATAATTTTAAGAAATTTAAATATAAGAATATTGTAAACATAAGTTTGGCTCAATATTTGGAAAATGTCATTTTGATATTAGCTAACTGTTTCGACTTATTAGTATTAGGATTACTTATTGGACTCGTTTTTAACTTGGGTTGACATATATGACTATTGGTTTTATAAAAATAAAAACATCTTAAAGGTTGGTGTGTTATTAGTCCCTTGAATGAATGTGTTCAAGACGATGTTGCTATCAATACATCATATATGCACATTTAAATAGATATATTACTCCCACATAAGTGTGTGTTTGTTAAACTAGGCCGAAGCCCCATATTCTTAAGGGTCCATTTGGCGTAAGAATGGGCCGAAGCCCACTTCAAGGTCCACAACAGTCCGTTGACTGTTGGTCCGGGCCAAAGCCCGAGCTCGACGAACCATTCGCTCACCTTTTCAAAATTCTCGTCGATTAATATTTTTACTTATGTCGTCACTGCTAATTACATATAAACACTTAAACTGAGTAATGAATTTTATGAACAAGATTTGTAGTTGTGTAAAATAATTAAACAAAATATGACTAAAATAACGAAAATGTTTTTATGAAGATTCTTCAAAAAACTAATATTTCATTTTCTTTTAGACCCGACACCTTTATATACATGAAGCAAACCAAACTACGCGTATAAAACTCTTTTTCCAAAATGGACTCATCAAGACGTAATTTATAAATCCCGGTTCAAATATTTTATAAACATACTATTTTATTTTCAAAGTCAATAATGAAAACGTTATACATACTTGTAGATATATACATAAATATACATACACTTTACTCATAACGATAAAACATATATACATATAATTTCATAAATAGATATGTACTTTATTTATAACATTATTTAAACCAAACCTTCTTTGTCGATTGAACGTTATATTTTCCATAGAACTTTTGTTAAAACATTATGTGTAACTCAATTCTAGCCAACGTAGTTTTTAAAACAAAATCTATTAGTCAAAATATACACATTATTTTGAAAATGACAATTTTAAAACCTAACGCCGTAACAACAACAACAACAACAAGGCTTGTGAAGATAAATAAAGTTAGATAAACTTTACTTGGGGTCAAAAACTGAGACTTGAAATACTAATCTAGGTCGCGTGTCGGTGCCATCCAATAATTCTATTTGACTGCTGCTTTAGACTGCTTTTTGCCAAGGTGAGTATTCACAACCCCCTTTTTACTGTTTTACTTATTTGGGATGAAATGCATGATTATAAACTTAAATTATTTTTATCTGAATTAGAACCTTTAATATAATTGAACCCTTTGTTTTATATTAAACCCTCTTTGACTTAAATTGATCCTTTTAATATATTTAAACCTTTTGACTTATATTGAACTATATTTTGACTTGATTTAGACTATTTAATATATTTTGAACCCTTAGACTCTTGGACTAAATTATGAGCTTATGCATTGTTTGAACCTAATGGACCGTACGTCCTTGACCTAAAGTCTCCCCTGTTCGGAGCAACGCAAAGTCTCCCTTGTTCGGAGCAACGCAAAGTCTCCCTTGTTCGGAGCAATGCCGAGTCTCCTATGTTCGGAGCAGTCTTAATTGATAGTATATAATAGTTGTTATGATGTACTGTTCGTACATTCGCATTGTTAGTCCCCGATTGGTTTGCCGTTCCCACTCCAATTATACGTACCGTTCGTACGGATCCCTTGTGCGGAGCAGTAGGTAGTATGAATAGCGCTATTAGAGGTCGGCCAACCTCTCGTTCCCCTGTCTACGGAACGCATATTATTTATTTGTGGGGCTTTGCCGCATAACTTTATTATAGATGAGGCGTTAATATGACCATAGGCGTATTGATTACTAGACTTACCACTTGACATATGGAAATGTATGTCAACTTATATGTTACAAGTCTTGGATGGGCGGGACTTGTAACATGGTGAGTTAACAAGACATTTACAAGGCAGAGATACTTAAAAATATTTTTGTACTGTTTAGAGACTTTCTTAAAATTGAATATTATAATATATAAAAGGACTTTTATAAAAACGGCTCTTTGTAATACATAAAACCTGTGTACTCACCAACTATTTTCATAGTTGACCCTTTTTCTCATGCATTTTAGGTGATCGTCAATAAGCATGATTTATGAAGTCTTTTGCATAAAGGAGTCTTCACGTGTCGTCTATGGTATTAAAGTATAAGAAGATGTATTTTGGAAACCAAGTTTTGAGATTTTATTGTCAAAGTCGGCTTGAACAATATTGTAACATTTTACTATTTTCTTAAATTTAAATATGGTATTGTACTATATCTCTTTTGCGATGTATATTGATTATGTTGCACCTCGCGTTTCCGCCTCTGGCGGGGTGTGACAGGTACTAGGCTAGATACCGAGTTCCATTACAATGGAGGAACTACTACCCAACACTACACCAATCACCTAACCCCAAAGGAGATATACTCCTTATAACACCATCAACAAAGATATCAATATCCTTTGACCCAATACTAATCTATCTTATACATCGAATCACACCATATCGAATGTACACCTTAGGCACCTTTTACTAATGCCTTTAACTCGATCTTCAAGACACACTTCACTAATGTCTTGTGTCTTGACTTCTAGGCACCCTTCACTAATGCCTTTAGTTTTGACTTCTAAGCACCCTCCACAAGTGCTTATGATGCGGACGATAGATACCCTTCACTAATATCTTCGTCTTGACACTTGAGAAACCTTTCACAAATGTCTTCAACACTACACTTCTTAGGAGAAAGAAAACAATCATCAACAAGAGGACTTCAGTAGTCTTGATGATGAGGAAGCATGGCAACTCATGGACTTGAGCTTGCTTGACTTCATAAGTGGTGATCTCGCCTTTAAGAGGAACCTAGAGGATCACATAAAAACAAAACTACATACATAGATCACTTGGATATGGGGTTAGTGAGTTTTTAACTCAAAGGGAAATTGTGAGAGAAAGGGGTGAGAAACAATGAAGAAATGGCTCACTATTTATAGAGGAAAAACTACTACTGTTCCACGGATCCCACGGATCCCTCCCTCAAGGGATCCGTCTAGTGTAAACCTAGGGATCAGTGGGACGCTCCTCTTTGCCCATGGGTATTTTGGTTATGGGTTGATCCATGGGTATTTCTTTAGATACAATGTATCTAATGAGTGCAATGTATCTAGTCAAGTGGGTATGGGTCACTACCATGGGTTATGGATATGCTCCATGGGTTGTAGTTTTTACCCATTATAATACATACTAGTTATGTATATATTTGCCCAATATGTAAACACTAGTTGTTGTACATATGTATTATTAAATCATAAAATCACTTATACTTGTTTTAGTGTTTTATGTGAAAACGTAAGTGTGTTAGAAAACTATTGGCTCAAAACATTTACGTATTTTATTTGTTTCGTTAAAATGATTTTACGTTTGTTATCGACAAAACATTAGACGATCGTAAAATATAAATAAACGTTTTTACGGTTTATTTGTATTAACACTACTTAAGATCGATTTCGTTTTTGCAAGGTCGAGATATAAGATCGGATTGGGATCTTAAGATCCTACCAAAATGTCATTTTGTTAATAGTATTTGGAGTATTATACAAATCTATAAACTATTATATATCATAAACACAAAATTATATGTTTATGAAATGTTTAATAAAATTAACATGTTGGTTTAAAATTCTACAAAATACAATCCATAAATTTGTAGTTTTTTAGTTTTTGGTTCGAGAAAAGTAAGATCTGATCGGATTAGATCTTAATATCTTATGGTCAAGATCGGAATCCTATAAGATCTTAAGCTTTTAAAGATCCTATGTAAGATGCGGATCATTTTTTCTCTGCAGTATCGTAAAATCATAAGATCCTAAGATCAGGATCAGGATCCTAAGATCAGGATTGGGATCCTGACAACCATGGAAAAAACAAACACACTTATTTGCATTCATCTTCCCGCTTGCTAACATAAGAAGTAAAGACAAACACATTTCTTTGATTTCCTCTTCCCACTTGCAGACAAAAGTAACGCAGTGTCACACCCCCAAAATGTCGCAGTGAAAAGGTAACTGGGTTGTGATGTTCATAGCACAAAGACAAGACTATAAAGAATGACCTCTAAATGAGCCATTTTGAAAAGTACATTATTTGATTAATTTGAAACAATATAAGGTTTTCAAATACAATTGTTCACAAGAATTCATAACAAAATAATAAAAATGAGAATGATGTCCATGTAGTAAAATCCTCATGAATGTGACCGCTAACGGTGACTCTATGCATGAACTCCATGTACGCTAAACCCAACAAGCCTTAAGCATATGAGAAATACATGCTAAAGCGTCAAAATAAAGTTTGTGAGTTCATATGTGTATGTAAATGTAAATGTCAAGTGCAAACCACAAGATTTCCTTGTATGACCATTATAACAAATAGAATGTCATTGAAAATTATTACTATTGCCCTAAGTTCATGACTCCGAAGTCTTAATGTTTCTAGTTATGTGCCCCTGCAAGTGTTCCTTTCCGTGAACACTCAAGTTCCTCAAATGATTATGCGTCCATTTGACGTACCAGTTAAGTAGGGCAACTACCCGGATGGGGGTTTTAACCCAATAAATCTATTCACAACATTCGCGCATAATATGTAATTAACGATTCATGATAGTGGGTGATGCAGGATTTATGGCCAGGTTTTAATACTTAAAATGTTACTCGTCTACCTATGGTCTACCTTATGCACTAACGGGCAGAGAACCCGATCGTGTGTAGTGTAGTATTTGGTAAAGCCAAGGTCGTCCTAAGAGCTATGTGGATGGATCTTATCTTGAGTCTAATGTCACATTTTAAAAGGGGTTTTGAATTGTTTGATTAATTAAACTAAATAACAGAAAGGAAATAACAAAATTAAGTAAAGATGAAGTCGTTAGGGAGAAAGTGTACTAGCCTAGTTGTTCATCCTATCATGCAATGACTATGTTCTCTAATTAAGTCTTCTATGGCTTCAAGTAGGGCATAAGATTCACTAGACTCCTATGGTCAATTCGCCTAGCCTATCTCCCTGGAATACTCTTCGGAACCAAAGACTCTTTCTTTGTAGTAAGCGAAGGTACGGTAGATTAGTTTGAGTCATTAAGTGCCGCCACATGATACATTATTTCTTTTTGTGGCCCGACCTATCGGATCTTAGACCACACATCTAACTTTTTAAGTTCATCTATCCCGGAGGGTGATCATATGGTCAATTAGCACATAAGGAATTGGCATTCCTCGCAACCAATCATACTAGGGTCCTACAATCAATTTTCCTGGTGTAAGAATTACAATCGGTCTTCAAAACTACTGAAACTAGAGGATCTATCGAAAAACTAAGCATGCACACACTAGAAGCAATAATAAAAGCACGAAAACATAATAAAGACATGAAAGAAATCATAACTAGGCTAGCACCAAAGGTGCTTAGCCGATCATATTATAAAGAACACGAGATTCAATGTTTTGTATAGTAATGAAAGACATGGAATCGTAAATGTAAAATAAATATGAAATCGCTAAAACTTATTGATGTTTTGATGTGATTTCTCCATTTGAAAATGCTCTGTATGCTGTTGGAGATCGCCCTTGTGGAACCCTACTTTGTCCTCTAATGAGTTGTGGTGAGAAAGATATGTAAAACGCAGAAAATAAGGTTGGTATTTATAGGCCCGACACAGCTACGACATAACCTTGAGTTGTGGTTACGCCGTAACTAGTGTAATCATCCACGATCTTATCGATAAATAGATATTTACGACGTAACCTAGATAGATAGTTATGCCGTAACCTCCCAGGGTTTCGTCTACGTCGTAATCTTCATGCATGGTTACTTTGTAATCTTGTCAATATCTCAAGTCCCCTTCTGTTCACTTGTTACGCCGTAACTTCATACATTGGTGATAACATCAAATAGTCCTGAATATTAAGTGTCAATTTCCCCCGATAATGCTCGTTATTTATATCATTTATATGGATTTACGCTTGTTTTCCATTGTTTTCCACTTTCAGGTAAATTACGAGCATTGGAGCTAAAGAGACGCGAAACTTGAAACATATCTAAAGATTTATCACAGTATGCTATTTTGAAGAAGTTACGGCGTAACTCGTCTCTCACATTACGCCGTAACTATTGCGTGACTCAGTATGCCAACTTATCAGAAGGTTACGGCGTAACTCTTCCCAAAGGTTACGACGTAACCACATTAGGTCAAATGAGGTTCCACGCCGCTGATACTTACGCCGTAACTACTGCATCACTTACCACGTAACCGAGTTTATTGAAGACTACGGCGTAACCACTAATAAGGTTACGCCGTAACCAGCAGATCTAGTGCATTTTACGAAGGAATAGAAGGTTACGGCGTAAGTCCTATATTGGTTACGCTGTAACCCAGATCTGGCCTAAAAATACCCCACGAATTCCAGCATTTCTAATCATCCCATTCCATACACAACACTCTGAGAACATGGGAAAAAGCTCAAGGCATGTCTAGAGGAGCATACAGAGCTGTTTCCAAGGGAGAAGTCACTCCATTACAATAAGCATTAGCGTTTTATATTTCTCTTACTTTCAATTCATGTATTTCGTACCTTTGAATATTGAATTGATTTGCATGATTAATATGAGCGGCTAATCACCTCTTGGTGCTAGCCTAGTTATGATTCCTTAACTGTTTTGTTTGCGTTTACCTTTACCACCGTAAAATTATTTCTAAGTGTATGCATGCATAGTTCATTGGTAGCCACCCTTGGTTCGGTAGTTTTGAATGGCGGTAGAGGCCAATTACCTAGGAGATATGACCAACTGACCCTAGGTGAGCGGACTGAGACAGGAAGGGTAAGATATGACCAACTGACGACCCTTTCTACTTGTGCGATTTGACCAACTGATCACCTATCGTTTGGATGAACTTAAGAATTGGGGGGGGGGGTGTAGTGTCTAAGTTCCTAAAGGCCGAGCACTCACTATTATGAATCTAGCATGTAGCGGTACTTAATGACTTGGCTTAGGGGACCAGGAACAACAGGACTTATGACGGCGCGCATGATTTCTCCCGTGGTGGCATCTTTGCTGATAGGTTAGGGTGAATTGACCAAATGCTGTCCTCTCGAATTTGACCCCACCTGAAGTAATTGGAAGTAGGTAGACGTAGACACAACTAGCTAGGAGGATTAACTAGGTTGGCACCACTCTCCTCTCTTGATTTCCCTTTATCCATTTATCTGCTTTATTTTATTCTGCATTAGTAGTTTAATTAATTAAATACCTATCGAAACCATTATTATTCTGTGACACTAGACTTAGTAATAATCCAACACACATAGCTCTTGGGACGACCTCGGATTTACCGATTACTACACTACACACGTCCGGGTACACTGCCCGTTAGTGCACTAGGGTAGACCATATGTATTGCGAGACACTATAAATATTAAGACCTGGTCTGTAAAACCTGTTAGTGCAAATATTACAATATTTAATCTATACATTCTCATTTGTTTTGTTGATGACAAACATGTAACTTGTAATACATAACGTAAAATGTATAAGTTACGTGTAATTATATCTTGTCTCAACATACTCTCAACACCTCTCGATGACTCAAGTCCTTGTATGCTACAACACAGGTTCGTACATGTTTGTTATGTTGCGTTATGATCAAACCCCTAACAAACTATTAAACATGTTTAGTTAAATAGTTTATAAAACACTTAAGTAAACATAAGTAAATGTGTTGGGTAAAACCCATGACCCATGACCCAAGACCCATACCCAATGTCTAGATACATTGTACCTTGGTGGGCACTCAAATCCTTGACCCATAGCCCATAGTTTTAACCCATAAACCATGGGTAAACAGGAGCGTGCACGGATCCCTCAAGTATCCCATGGATCCCACAAGTATCCCACGGATCCCTTGGAATTACAAAGGCCGGATCCCTCCAGAAGGGATCCTTGGGGCAGAACATGGTTTTGGTCTTTTTGCCTATAAATAGCAAGCCACTTCTTACCATTTCTTCACACCTTCACACATAGTTTCTCTCCACCATTTCTAGAATAGTTAGATCATTAGGAAACATGTAAACCACCCTCATCTCATATGATCATAATGCTTCTAACTCTCATTTGTTGTAAGCATACTCCCGAAGTGATCCTCCAAAGCAAGCTTAGAGATCTTGCTTCCTTACCTACTGAAGTGATCACCCATCACAAGATACAAGAACATGAAGATCTTCTACAACAAGCTTGGAAAACTTGTCATCTTCATTCATAGAAGCTAACTACATCATGCTTTGGGTTCTTGATGTTTAGTTTAGGATTTCATATCCATTAGACACATTGTCTTGGATATTGTCTAGTATCATATTCTTGTATCTATGACTAGACTAGATGGTTTATGTGTTTGTGCCATAAAACACAAGGTTTGTTATGTTGGGCCACATAACATAACGGGTATCATAGATGTGTCAAAGGCATTAGTGAAGAGTGCCGAAGATCCGTGTTGAATGCATTAGTGAAAGGTGCTGAAGGATCGTGTAAATGACATTAGTGAAGAATGCCTAGGTCGTATAATCGATGAGATGCATCGTTATACATATAGTATTTGTTTAGATCCAAGGATGGTGATATCCTTGATGGTGTTGTAACAAGGAGTGGATCTCTTTGAGATTAGGTGATGTGTTGTGATGGGTAGTAGTTCCTCCATAATGGAACTAGGTGCTTAGCCTAGTACCTAATAAAGGGTAGGCGACGTTGTGTAGGTGTGGTTCACCTTGGAGTGAAAGAACCCGGTGGTTAGCCTAGTACCGGAAAAAGAGTAAGCGACGTTGTGAAGGCTTCTCCGCCATAAGGAGTTGGTGTAGTGATTACGAACTCTCGAGTAGGTGACTCGGGGAGTGGAGTAGGGCAAGGAAGGTGTCCTTGTAGCCGAACCACTATAAATCCTCGTGTTGGTTTGTCTATCCTTTTACTTATCGCTTTACTTTTATTCTTGCATTACTTTGTTTATTTTCTATGTGGTTGATGTCTATGTTTGTGATGCATACTTGGTCTTTCATATAGTCACAAACTATAATCAACACTTTACGTATTATGACACGCTTGATCAAGAAAAAGCAACCGGACTAATAATGGTGAAACTTGATTTATAATGAACCATTAATCTTGCGGAATCTTATGTGATGTCAAGGGGTTGGTCTTACATGCCGTAATGCGTTAAATGCATCCTCGCATCGATATTAGCAAATGCAATGGTTTATACTATATTTGATACAAAAGTTTTAAGTTTGAAACGGAAACGTATTCACCCCCCCTCTACGTTTTCACAAAACCTGCATCAAGTTTTTGGCGCCGCTGCCGGGGAGTTATATTAGGATTCTTATTTAAGTCTTTAAGTTTTATTCTGATATTATGACTATTACTATGAATGATTATCTCACCACCTCTAAAAGTAAACAGGGGATCACCATTCGAGCTCTTGAAGAAAATGTTAAATTCGAATTTTGGGGACTCTGTCTTGATGAACTAAAAAGATGCTGCTTTTATGGAACCAAAGACGAGGAAGCACACGAGCACATCGCGAAAGTATGTGAGATCGCCGATTTATTCCATGCACATGGGGTTTCCAGAGATCATGTTATGATGAGGGCATTCCCTTTTACCCTAAAAGGAAGTGCTAGAGATTGGTTAAAGAAACTTCCATCTGGATCTATCACAACGTGGAATGCATTTAAGAAGGCCTTTCTTAAGGAATATCGAACCCCTGCAAAAATCCTTCAACAAATTAATGAAATTAGGAGGTTTAGCCAACTATTTGATGAACCACTATTTACAGCTTGGGAAAGATTTAAAGAAGGCATCCTAAAGTGCCCTGAGCATAAACTCAACAAACACGAGCAACTTCAAATATTCTACAACGGGTTGAACATAAAGACTCGGAAATTGTCAGACTCAAAAGAACCTATCCCGTTGATGACTGCTGATAAAGGATGGACAAGAGTTGAAGAAGTAGCGCTCCACTCGTCATCATGGAATGAATATCGGAATGATGGTCCTATCGAGACACACTCGGTGATAAAGATTCTGGAGGAATTTGAAGTAGATATGCAATCCTTGACTCAAGAAGTCAAGATGGTAAAACACAAGTTCGATAAACCCATTGATGGGAGAGTGACGGATCTTGAAAAGGATGCGAAGATGCTTGTCAAAGAATCCAATAGAAAACAAGAAGAAAATGAAAAATTGGTTTGGAATATCAAGCGAGATTACGACAAAGCACTTAGAACACAAGCAGCTGCTATAAGAAGACTTGAAAATCAAGTAGGAAAGCTCGCAGAATCTATCAGAGTGAGAGATGAAGGTGAATTACCTAGCACAACAGAACCAAATCCTTGAGATCTTGCTCATGCTATTACAACCAGAAGTGGATTAAACTATAATACCCTTCAAACTTGAATAATCTGAATAATGAAACGCCTCAAGACAACAACAAAGAAACCAAGGAGGCTCAACCTTCTGTCGAAAAAGTCCGTCACTACATTTCACCAATTCCATTTCCGGGGAGAATTAAGAAGGAACAAGAACGAGTGCTTTTTCATAAATTCATGGAGAAATTACAACAACTAAGCATTAATATTCCTCTCATTAAAGCCCTGGAGCAAATTCCAAAATATGCCAAATTCATGAAGGATCTCCTTACCCATAGAAGAATTTCTGATCGGACACAGATAACTTTAAATCAAAGATGCTCTGCCGCCCTTTTAAAATATATGCCTCTCAAAGAAGAAGATCCAGGGAGTTTCACCTTACCTTGTACTATCGGGGGAATTTTGTTCAACAAGGCCCTTGCCGATCTTGGGGCAAGCATTAGTCTTATGCCATTCTCTCTTTGTTCACGTTTGGAGTTGGGGGAGCTGAAACCAACTAGAATGTGTATTGAGCTGGCTAATAAAACTACTCAATATCCAAAAGGAATCGCTGAAAATGTTCTTGTCAAAATCGATAAATTTGTCTTCCCGGTCGACTTCGTGGTCCTTGAGATGGAAGAAGATGATATCCCTATTCTGCTTGGAAGACCCTTTCTTTCAACCGCACACGCTATGATTGATGTCTTTAACAAGAAGATTTCGTTGGAGATTGGAAATGATAAGATTACCTTCGATCTTGAAAAGTCAATGAGATATGCTTCTTTCACTGATGACAACCTTGATGATCTCGACCTTATCGAAGCTAACACTCAGAAACATGCCCATGAATGCTTTCTTCCCAACCCTTTGAGATCATTAAAATTCGAAGATAATGATGGGACATCTAGTGATGAAGAAAGCGAAACAGAGGAACTGACTACGAATTATCAAACGTTATGTTCAGCAAATACCCCGGAAGAAACTGATACTTCCCCAAAAATTAAGGAGCTACCTACTCATTTAGAATATGCATTTATCAATGAGGATCGTAATTACCCTGTCGTGATTTCTTCTCTGTTATCTGACGATGAAAAGGAGTCGTTACTGCAGGTTTTAAGCAAGCATAAGGGAGCAATTGCGTGGAAAGTCTCTGACATTAAAGGAATTAAACCTTTATACTGCTCCCACAAGATACTTATGGAAGATGATTTTAAACCTGTAGTGCAACCACAAAGGAGATTAAACCCTAAAGTCCAAGACGTAGTAAAAGACGAAATTATTAAGCTCCTAGATGCGGGTCTAATTTATGCTATTTCTGATAGCCCTTGGGTTAGTCCTATTCATGTTGTGACAAAGAAAGGAGGAATGACAGTGGTCACCAACGAAGATAATGAGCTGATACCAACTAGAACAGTTACTGGCTATAGGGTGTGCATTGATTACAGGAAATTAAATGACGCGACACGAAAGGATCACTTTCCCCTTCTATTTATCGATCAGATGCTAGAGAGGCTCTCTAGACATGAGTATTACTGCTTTCTCGATGGATTCTCAGGTTACTTTCAAATTCCTATTGCCCTTGAGGATCAAGAGAAGACAACTTTCACCTGCCCTTACGGAACATTCGCCTACCGAAGGATGCCTTTTGGATTATGTAACGCTCCCGCCACATTCCAACGGTGCATGACTGCTATATTCTCAGATATGTGTCAAGATTTTATGGAAGTCTTCATGGACGACTTCTCGGTTTTTGGTAACTCTTTCTCATCTTGTCTTAATAATCTCTCTAAAATGCTTGCCAGGTGTGAAAAAACCAACCTTGTCCTTAACTGGGAAAAATGTCATTTTATTGTTAAAGAAGGGATTGTTTTGGGGCATAAGATTTCCCAAACTGGGATAGAAGTTGATAAAGTTAAGGTTGACGTTATTTCTCAACTGCCTTATCCGACCAACCTAAAAGGCATTAGGAGTTTTCTTAGGCATGCAGGATTTTATAGACGATTTATAAAAGATTTTTCTAAAACTGCCAAACCTATGACCCAACTCCTCATGAAAGATGCTAAATTTGATTTTGACGATGATTGCAAAAAAGCTTTTAACATTTTAAAAGAAAAACTGACTACTGCCCCTGTTATTATTGCTCCTGATTGGGGGAGCGATTTTGAACTCATGTGCGATGCTAGTGATTATGCTGTGGGTGCTGTTTTAGGACAAAGGGTGGATACAAAATTTAAACCTATTTATTACGCTAGTAAAACCTTAAATGAGGCACAAGAGCATTACAAAACCACTGAAAAGGAACTCCTGGCTATAGTCTATGCCTTTGATAAATTCAGATCTTATTTAGTAATGTCAAAAACTGTTGTCTACACTGACCATTCTGCTTTGAAGTACTTATTTAATAAACAGGATGCCAAACCAAGATTGATAAGATGGGTGCTGCTGCTGCAAGAATTTAAAATTGAAATCAAGGATAAGAAAGGAGCAGAAAACTTAGCAGCTGATCACCTTTCACGATTAGAAAACCCTGAGCTCGAGGAGCTTGACAAAGAAACTATTCGGGACTCCTTCCCCGACGAACATCTCATGGAAATTAGAATTAAATATTCCAGTTCCGAACCATGGTACGCAGATTTTGCTAATTACCTCGCGGCCAGAGTATTACCAAGCAACAAAACCTACGATCAAAAGAAAAAGTTCTTCTCAGATCTTAAGTATTACTTCTGGGATGATCCATTTCTTTTTAAATCATGCCCTGATGGTATTATTCGGAGATGCATATTTAGGGATGAGCAAAAACAGATTCTGGAACATTGTCACAACGGACCTGCAGGAGGACACTATGGAGCCGACAATACTGCTCGGAAGGTTTATGAGGCCGGATTATTTTGGCCTAGCATTTTCAAAGACGCCGCAAGGCATGTTAGGGATTGTGACGCTTGTCAGAGGGCAGGGAACATCTCTTCTCGAAATCAGATGCCACTCAACAACATTATGGTATGTGAGGTTTTTGATGTTTGGGGGATCGATTTTATGGGACCTTTCACTCCATCGAAGAATAAAAGTTATATCCTTGTAGCTGTCGATTACGTTTCGAAATGAAACATGTGACGCTAGGAGTGTCATTCGTTTTTTGAAAAAAATATTATCCAGGTTTGGGATCCCTAAGACCATCATTAGTGATCGAGGGACACATTTTTGTAATGCTATTATGGAGAAAGTTCTAAATCGATATGGGGTACTCCACCGAATGTCTACACCTTATCACTCACAAACCAATGGGCAAACTGAAAACACCAACATGGTACTCAAGCGAATTTTAGAGAAATCAGTCTGCAGTAACAGAAAAGATTGGTCCGACAAACTCGACGAGGCATTATGGGCATTCAGAACAGCTTTCAAAACTCCTATTGGAAGCACCCCTTTTAAGATTGTTTACGAAAAAGCATGTCATCTTTCCGTAGAGTTGGAACATAAAGCATATTGGGCTCTCAAGAATGCTAACTTGGAGGCTGATGTAATCAAAGAACACCGATTTTCCCAAATAAACCGTTTAGCTGAGTTACGAGACGAAGCATATGATCATGCCAAAGCATACAAAGACATGACCAAAAGATGGCACGATAAGCGAATCAAGGATAAAAGATTTGAAGTGGGATAAGAGGTTCTCATTTTTAACTCAAGACTCAAATTATTCCCTGGAAAAATGAGATCTCGTTGGGTTTGCCCCTACACAGTAAGTAAGGTATCCCCTTATGGGACTATTGAAGTTCATAATAAGGAAGGAGTATATTTCAAGGTAAATGGACACCGCGCGAAAATTTATTATGGGCAGGATGTTAGAAAGCTTTCGGGAGATGAGTTCTTCGCACCGGTCTAGTAGGCCCGCGGCTCTGAGTCTAACTTAAAGACTCGTAAATAAAGAAAAGTGCTCTTTCGGGAGACAACCCGAATTATCCCTTTCTTTTATTTCCTTTTCTGTTGGGTTTTGTGTTTTCTAACTATTTTTGCAGGAAACGAGGAACTAATTGCTGCTGAAGTTGCTGATCTGAACAGAGTTTCGGCGTAACTCATCTTGGTGATTACGCCGTAACCAACCTTTTAGCAGCAGGATTCTTGACGCATTACCAATTACAGCGTAATACCATCTTAGTGGTTACGCCGTAACTACTCGCTTTGCAACTCATTCCAGGTTTTGCCAGTTACGGCGTAACTCCCTCAAAAGAGTTACGACGTAACTTTCCTCTGCTTTAATTCTTTCATTTTAAAACACAATAACCTTGTATTAGTTTTTAAATGAACTTTGTGGGTGTGTTCCCTGTAAACCCTCACGAGACTTCACTCGTCCACTTGGGACACCAAGTGGTTTAAAAGGCTTGTTGCATTCGCTAAATGCAACCGTGATTCCTACGAAAGTGAGTTAGGTTTGTTTTTCATTTTTCATTTTTTCTTTTTAGAATTATGCTTGTCGGTATTGTGATTTCAGGTATTGAAGTTTGTTCATGATGCTTATATGAAGGCACGTCTCTTGTTCGTGAGCCTTCCTTCTTTATGGAGCAAATTTCAGGGAAGTTCTCGCTCTAATTCTACCTTTCTCTTCACCTTTATTTAATGCCTAGTACAATAGAGACTTTGTACAATTCAAGTGGGGGGACGGGAGTAGAATTATCTCTTGAACTTTATTTCGCCCCTATTTTTCTAGTTTATTTTGAAAAATTATGCCATTTTTAAAATTTTGACATGTTTTTCTTAACCTAACTAGATTAGACCTTAGCTGAGCACATACAACCCTTGATATTATATGGTGAGATTAGCCTTATCCGTTTCCAATATTTTACCCCAAATCCACCAAATTATGAGTGTGCCGGTAACTTGTAAACTTTAGAACTTGGCCTTTGCATCATTTCGAGACCATAGACGAGGTATGTTGAGTTAGCTCGATGTATTTGGAATTTTTAGTTTTAGAAGGCAATATTATAGGATTATCACCCAAACAGCCTACCATTGTGAGTCTATCGATTAGTTACCTCGACTTTTCGACCCCCATGTGAAACCCTTTTTGTTGCACTCATCTTTAGTGCAAGATACCCCTAGATACACCTTTCTGAGCCATTCCTTTCATTTTGTTCACCCAATATATTGTTTCGATACACCTATACACCTTAGCCTACCCTGTAGTCTTTATTTGTAATTGGGAAGTCATCATGTGCCTAAGTTCAAGGTTCGAGTGGAAAGGTTCAGAAATCACGCTTTCACCGACAACTTTTCTGAAGATCATTGAAGACCCCCCGAATTCCCATTGTTCATCTCAAGTGGGGGGATATTATGTTATGCTATGTTATGATAAAAAAAAAAGTGATTCGAAAAAGAAAAAAAGTTGTTATGATTATGTTATTGTAAAGTGCGATGTTATAAGCACTGTAGTATGAGCTTTATTGATTAGTATCGAGGAGGCCACCTCGGTCACATTTGAAGATTGGAGTTGGTAGTTATGCCAACAGTTGAAGAAAAAGGTAGTGTGCCCATCACGACGTCCTCTAATAAAGCATCTACCTTGCATTTCATGATCCGGTTTCTTGACTTCTAAGCTTGAACTTTGGGCGGATGGTAAGTGGTGATGACTTGGTTATAAATTTAGACTACCTGCTTGTTTTTTATTTTACACCAATTATATATCCCATGTCTTATCCTACCCTTTTAGTCATGAAGCGTGTCTAGGTGATGCAGCGAGCAATCTTTGGTGTCTTGGCCATGAATTTGGTCATGTATCATTGATTTTGTCCACTTCGCCGTGACATGTTAGTAATGACGAGTCACCCCTTAACCTTTGTCGTGTCTACCCATATTGCCTTCGAGAATTGTTTAGCCCTTAACTCTAGTGGTGTAGATTTGTGTAACCGCCAAGCTTATGATAGAATACATGCTATGACTATGCGATTGAGTAATCACCCCGAAATTGGCACTTAGATTAGTTGAGAGATTTGAGTGTTCGTTCCCCTTTCGTGAGGTTTTCGGCTTTGTTTTATTCTAGCATAAGGGATTTGTAAACTCATATTTTCCAGGTTATGGGAGATATCTTTTTAGGAATCTATCTAATAAGGTCTACTTGAGGGCAAGTAGAGTTCAAGTAGGGGGATATTTGATAACATCAAATAGTCCTGAATATTAAGTGTCAATTTCCCCCGATAATGCTCGTTATTTATATCATTTATATGGATTTACGCTTGTTTTCCATTGTTTTCCACTTTCAGGTAAATTACGAGCATTGGAGCTAAAGAGACGCGGAACTGGAAACATATCTAAAGATTTATCACAGTATGCTATTTTGAAGAAGTTACGGCATAACTCGTCTCTCACATTACGCCGTAACTATTGCGTGACTCAGTATGCCAACTTATCAGAAGGTTACGGCTAACTCTTCCCAAAGGTTACGACGTAACCACATTAGGTCAAATGAGGTTCCACGCCGCTGATACTTACGTCGTAACTACTGCATCACTTACGACGTAACCGAGTTTATTGAAGACTACAGCGTAACCACTAATAAGGTTACACCGTAACCAGCAGATCTAGTGCATTTTACGAAGGAATAGAAGGTTACGGCGTAACTCCTATATTGGTTACGCCGTAACCCAGATCTGGCCTATAAATACCCCACGAATTCCAGCATTTCTAATCACCCCATTCCACACATAAAACTCTGAGAACGTGGGAAAAAGCTCAAGGCAGGTCTTGAGGAGCATACGGAGCTGTTTCCAAGGGAGAAGTTACTCCATTACGATAAGCATTAGCGTTTTATATTTCTTTTACTTTCAATTCATGTATTTCCTACCTTTGAATATTGAATTGATTTGCATGATTAATATGAGTGGCTAAGCACCTCTTGGTGCTAGCCTAGTTATGATTCCTTAACTGTTTTGTTTGCGTTTACCTTTACTTCCGTACAATTATTTCTAAGTGTATGCATGCATAGTTCATTGGTAGCCACCCTTGGTTCAGTAGTTTTGAATGGCGGTAGAGGCCAATTGCCTAGGAGATATGACCAACTGACCCTAGGTGAGCGGACTGAGACCGGAAGGGTAAGATATGACCAACTGAAGACCCTTTCTACTTGTGCGATTTGACCAACTGATCACCTATCGTTTGGATGAACTTAAGAATTAGGGGGTGTAGTGTCTAAGTTCCTAACGGCCGAGCACTCACTATTATGAATCTAGCATGCAGCGGTACTTAATGACTTGGCTTAGGGGACTAGGAACAACAGGACTTATGACGGTGCACCTGATTTCTCCTGTGGTGGCATCTTTGCTGATAGGTTAGGGCGAATTGACCAAATGTTGTCCTCTCGAATTTGACCCCACCTGAAGTAATTGGAAGTAGGTAGACGTAGACACAACTAGCTAGGAGGATTAACTAGGTTGGCACCACTCTCCTCTATTGATTTCCCTTTATCCATTTATCTGCTTTATTTTATTCTGCATTAGTAGTTTAATTAATTAAATACCTATCGAAACCATTATTATTCTGTGACACTAGACTTAGTAATAATCCCACACACATAGCTCTTGGGACGACCTCGGCTTTACCGATTACTACACTACACACGTCCGGGTACACTGCCCGTTAGTGCACTAGGGTAGACCATAGGTATTGCAAGACACTATAAATATTAAGACCTGGTCAGTAAAACCTGCATCAATTGGTTACGGTGTAACCTTCTTAATCATGAAAATCTCTTAAGTCTTTAGAATATTACGGCGTAACCTCTGGTAATAGTTACGACGTAATCCTTGATTAGCGTTGACTTGGTCTTCATGTTAGAATTCACAGTTACGGCTTAAATGGAGAGTGGAACTAAGCCATAATCAACATACTAAAGTGTGTATCTTTATAAGTTATTTTCCAATTCCGCGTCTCTTTTTTTCCTATGCTCATTTACAACCTGGAAACAAAATGTAAAGAAATAAAAGCATATATCCATATAAATGATACAAATAATGAGCATAATAGGGGAAATTGACACTTAAATATCATGATTATTTGATGTCATCAGTTATCCCCCCCCCCCACTTAAACTCTACTTGCCCTCAAGTAGACCTTATTAGAATCATTTATAAAAAGATATCCCCCAATATTTCCTTGGGAAATTTGAGATTAAAAACTTCCTATGCTAGAATTTTCAAAGCCGAACACCTCACAAAATAGGAAACAAACACTTATACTCTCTAATCTAAGTGTCAATTTCGGGGTGATCACTCAACGCACAATGATAACATGTATTCTATCATAGGCTTGGCGGTTATACATATCTCCACCACTAGAGCTAAGGTCAAAACAATCATCGAAGGCAATATTGGGCGAACAAATTATATAGGCAAGGGGTGAATTGTCATTACTAACGTGCCACGGCAAAGTGGACAAAACCAATGATACATGACCAAATCCATGCCCAAGACACCAATGATTGCTCGCTTCTTGACCTAGACACGCTTCATGACTAAAGGGTAGGATAAGACATGGGATGCACATAAATGGTGTAAAAATAAAATAAAAGGCAAATAGTCTTAGCCTATAACCAAGTCATCACCGTCGGCCGTTCATCCAAAATCCGAGCTTCAAGATGCAAAAACCGGATCATAATACAACAAGTGTGCCATTAGTGGACGTCATGATGGGCACACTACTTGGTCTTCATCAATATGTTGGTGTAAACACGTCACCATCTCAATCTTCAAATGTGATCGAAGTGGCCTCCTCGATACTAATCCATTAAGCTTATATGAACTTAGTGCTACAATTTTTCACTATTACTTCATTTACAATAAATAACAAACTATATATATATATATATATATATATATATATATATTTTTTTGAATCATAACTACATAAAATAATATCATCCCCCCACTTGAGATGAATCATAATTGAGAAACTTTGGGGAGTCTTCAATGATCTTCAAATGTATGTATTTGACGTAGGTGTGAATTCCGAATCTCTCTACTTGAACCTTAAACTTGAGAAAACGATGACTTCCCAATCAAGAGCTAAGACTACAAGGTAGGCTAAGGCGAATAGGTGTATCGAAACAATATTGATAAAGGTATGTAATGAAAAGATTGGCTCGGAAGGGCGTATCTAGGGGCATCTTGCACTAAATATGAGTGCAACAAAAGGGTTTTAACACGGGGGTCGAAGAGTCGAGGTGACTAGTCGATAAACGCACAAAAATATATACACATATGGGCTATTTGGGTGTTAATCCTAAAATATTGCCTTCTAAAATTGTCTCTTCCAAATGCATCAAGCTAACTTGATACACTACTCGTCTATGGTCTCGAAATGATGTAAAGGCCAAGTTCTAAAGTTTACATACTACCGGCACACCAAATATTTGGTGGATTTGGGGTAAATAAAGAGAAATGGAAAGGCTAAATCTCACCATGGAAATCAAAGGTTATAGTGTGTTCTGCTAAGGTCTATTCTAGTTAGGTTAGGAAAAACATGTCAAAATTTTAAAAAATGGCATAAGTTTTCAAAATAAACTAGAAAAATGAGGGCAAGCAAGTTCAAGTTATAATTCTACTCCCGCCCCCCACTTGAAATGTACAAAGCCCATTTTATACTAAACATTTAATAAAGATGAGAAAAAAGTAGAATTTGAACGAGAACTCCCCTGAACTTTTCTCTAAAATGAAAGAAGGATCACATTGAAATGTGTGCCTTCGTCTTTCCTCCATGAGCAAAATTCAAATCCCTGAAATCACGACACTACCAACAAGCATAATTCTAAAATAAAAAGGAAAAATAAAAACAAAGAAAAACCTAACTCACTTTCGTAGGAATCACGGTTGCATTTAGCTTATGCAACAAGCCTTATAAACCACTCGGTGTCCCGAGTGGACGAGTGAAGTCTCGTGAGGGTTTACAGGGAAAACACCCACAAAGTTCATTTAGAACTAATACAAGGTTATGGTAAGTAAGATTAAAATTTACATTTGGTTACAGGACAGGTTACGACGTAATCTCATTGCTGAGTTACGCCGTAATTGGAGAAACCTGGGAGTCATCCGATATCGGGAGGAAGTTTACGGTGTAACCATTGGCTAAGGTTATGCCGTAAAGTATACACAGAATGGAATTTCCAGACTGGTTCAATCATTCGAGAACTTTACGCCATCCTCCTTGCTCCAATTCCTGCAAAAATTAAAACAAACATACCAAACCCAGCAATACTAATAAAAAGGAAAAGAAAAAGGACAATTCAGGTTGTCTCCCGAAATAGAACTTTTGTTTATTTTATGAGTCTTTAAGTTAGACTTAAAGCCGCAACCATTATGTGGTAGATGGACTTCACTGTCGTTGTCCTTACTCTTAGAAGATTGGTCCCAAACCGTTGGAGCTATAAAGGGTGAGAGGTCATATGGATCCTCTCGAAGAAAATTCGCTTTGACCATTCATCACGATATTGAATCTCAATTTTCTTATTTAGTTGAACATCTCCAAACCTTAATTTGACCCAATTTTCAAAAGATATCCCATGGTAGCCGACTTATCCTCTCTTATGCCCATTAAAACATGCCCATTCATTAGAGAGTCGTTTGAGCAGATTTTCTTTAGGAAACTTTCCTCCATTGCATTTCATGATAAAGGGATCACATGTAGGCCAAGCTTGTGTCGTTCCTCCATATGTCATAACAGCCGGTTTACAAAAGTGAACCGTCCACTCAACCTTCTCGTTTAAGTCAAAGCTCATGAAGTGGTTACAGAACCAAGTTTCTTTAATCACACTTTCATCTTCAAAGCACCACCAAAAGTTTGCTTCCTTCTTCATTCGCCTCAACCTAAATTGGCCCCCTCCATTGCAACGTTTGAAAAACGGGTCACATGTTGGTAGAGTAAGTTTCAACCCATCGTTCATGATAGCCATTGGTGCACAACAATGTAACCTCCCTATCGCGGTTATTGATAACATCAAATAGTCATGAATTTTAAGTCTCAATTTCCCCTGATAATGCTCGTATTTTATATAATTTCTATGGATTTACGCTTGTATTCCTTTATATTTCACTTTCAAGTAAATTATGAGCATTTGAGCTTATGAGACGCGGATTTGGATAATTTCTTAACGATTTATGATAGTATGCCAACTGTGAAGAAGCTACGGCGTAACTAACTCTCTCACATTATGTCGTAGCTAGTGCGTTGACTCTGAAGACCAACTTTACATCAATTACGACGTAACTCCCAACTCAGGTTACGCCGTAATCATCTTGGTTAAGAAATATTTTGTGCCTCCATCAACTACGCCGTAACTCCTTACAAAGATTACGCCGTAGTCCTAGCAAAAGTAACCTATATTGAAGATACAGCGCAACCTTTCCCAAGTGTTACGCCGTAACCTACTTAACGAGAGCATTATTTGAAGAATTATTGAAGTTACAACGTAACTCTCAACTCAAGTTACGCCATAACTAGGATCGTGCCTATAAATACCAGCCCTAATTTCTGCATTTCACATCATTCACTCACAACTCAAAGTCAGAGAATGTGAAGAGGGGTCCAAAGGCAGATCATTCGGAGCATATGGAGCCATCTCCAAAGGAGGAATCACTCCATATCGATAAGCATTAGCGATCATTTTATCTTTTACTTTCGATTCATGTCTTTCATTATGTGAAACTTTGAATTCTTTGTTTCTTTTAATATGATCGGCTAAGAACCTTTGGTGCTAGCCTAGTTATGATTCCTTGGATGTTTTGTTTATGTTTTCATGCTTCCGTATAATTGTTTCTAGTGTATGCATGCATAGTTCATTGGTAGTTACCGTAGCTTCGGTAGTTTTGAAATGCGGTCGTATCTAGTTACTTAGGAGAATCGACCAACTGACCCTAAGTAGTTAGGTAGAGTTGGGGAGGGTAAGAATTGACCAACTTGTGGAAAACTAGAGGAGGGGGGGGGGTTGAATAGTTTTACCGATTAAAACTTCGTTTTAAACTATTTAGATCGACTTATGTCAATCTATTTAATGTGTGTATTGGATGATGATAGATAAGCATATAAATAAGTAATGCAAAGATAAAGAGTAAAGGAACACAAAACCATGACATGAGTATTTATAGTGGTTTGGCTACAAGGACACCTTCCTTGCCCTACTCCACTCTCCGAGTTCCCCACTCGAGAGTTCGTAAGCACTACACAACACAAGCTCCTTAGTGTAGCGGAGAAGCCTTCACAACGTCGCCTACTCTTTATCTGGTACAAGGCTAGACACCGGGTTCTTCCACGAGGTAGAACCAAACCTATCACAACATTGCCTACACTTTATCCGATACAAGGCTAGATACCGAATTCCATTACAAAGGAGGAACTACTACCCAACGCTGCACCAATACATGACAACCCGAAAGGAGACACACTCCTTATTATAACATCATAAGGATATCACTATCCTTTAACCAAAACTAACTATCTTGTACATTGATTCACCATATTGAATATACACCCTTGGCACCTTTCACTAATGCCTTCGACACGACCCTTCGGCACCTTTCACTAATGCCTTCGTCACGAACCTTCGGCACCTTTCACTAATGCCTTTGACATAAACCTTCAGCACCTTTCACTAATGCCTTTGACACGACACTTCTATGGAGGGAGAAAAGAACTATCAACAAGAGACACTTCAGTGGTCTTGATGATGACGAAGCTTAGAAACTCATGACCTTGAGCTTGCACGTATTCAAGAGGTGGTGATCACGCCTTTAAGAGGAACCTAGAGAATCACACAAACACAAAACTACATAGAAAGATCCTTTGGATATGAGGTTAGAGGGTTTACAATACTAAGAGAGAGTATGTGTAAAAGGGGTGAGTAACAAGAGAGAAATGGTTCACTATTTATAGGCAAAATTCTCTACTGTTCCACGGTTCCCACGAATCCCTCCCTAGAGGGTTTCGGCTAGTGCAATCCAAGGGATCCGGCAGCTGGGTCAGCTTAAGTCTGGATTTTGGGTTGCAAACCGGGTTATGGGTTATGGGTTATGAACCATGGGTTATGGGTAATGAATTATGGATACCCAACAAGGTGCAATGTATCTAGACATTGGGTCATGGGTATTAGGTCATGGATTATAGATAATACCCAACATGACTTCATGTATGATGTCATGCAATGGGTCATGGGTTATGGATCAAGCTCCATAGGTATGGGTCATGGATTTTGGGTTTTACCCAACGACATTCATTGTACCTAGTCAATGGGTCAAGGACTTAGATTTTTACCTATTATATTACCCATTACAATATATACCAAGTATATATGTACATTTCCATATTATGCAAACACTAGTTGTTATACATATGCCATGTCTATAAAATGTAAACAATAATACTTGTTTAGTGTTTTATATAAAAATGTAAGTGTGTTAGTAAACTATTGGCTCAAACCATTTACGTATTTTGTTTGTTTCGTTAAAATGATTTTATGTTTGTTATCGACAAAACATTAGAAGATCGTAAAATATAAATAAACGTTTTTATGGCTTATTTGTATTAAGAATCTCCCCCTTTTTGTTGATCACAAAAAATAAGATTATTTTAAGGAAAAACTAAAATTCATAAAAGTTTCAATTAAAGTTTTTACTATCTTCTCCCCCTCTTTGTCAAAACAAAAAAAGCGTCGAAAAGAAACTAACACATTATTTTGAGAAAAACGTGTGAAAAGTAATAATATGAAAAATAGACAGTAAGAGAAGAGAAGAATTCTCATCTTATCTCCCCCTTGACGGATGCTTCCCTTTGTTGAGGGCGTCAAGTAATTAGGAAGACTAATCGAGTGTGTTGCAACTATGTTTGCAAATGGTTTCGTCTTTTGACGAAAATGCTCCCCCTTGACGAGTGCTCCCTTTTGAGGAGGACGTCAAGTAGTAATGAAATTCTAAATGAAAATATTGCAAGCGTTTTTGCAATTGCTTTGCTTTGACGAAAAGCTCCCCCTTGTTGAGGGTATCAAAGTCTTTATGTGTATTTGAAAATCTACAAAACCAAGGTTAGAAAACAAGTATATGATGCATAATTTCCTGCAAGTGAGACTCAAATTAGTAATAAAAAGTACTTTTGTTGCACGAATCCCATGATTCATCCTTGGGAGGGATCTGTCTAGGGAAAAGTGAGGGATCCGTATACCTGAATTCTCATGACAGCAATGTGGATGTAAAATGTGATATTAACATCAACAAGAGTTATGTATTGTAGCATCAAACATATTCTCAAGATCATATGGCATACAACATGTAATTTCATTCAATAAAACACGAGAAATGATATACATATCTCTAAAACTAAGAGAATGACAAAAGCATGAAGTACACTTTCTAATAGTTCTAAGTTGTGCCTAAAACTAACAAAAAGCATTAATGTGCTTGTAATCTCAAGTTCTAAGGACGAGTAGATTTGTTGATGTAACACCCCCAAAATATCGCAGCGGAAGATTGTGTCATTGGGGTGCTACTTCATAATACAAAGTACAAATTATAGAAAACGACCTCTAAATGAGACGTTTTGAAAAGTTACCATTCGATTAATGAAATCAGAGTTACAAACAATGAGGTCCCAAAGTATAATATATAAATGTTTACAAAATGTTTCGAATGGTAAATACGAATGCATAAAGTCTTCAAAATATGTCGTGTGACTCTATGCTTCAAACTCTAGCTATCGCCTTATGACCTGAGATAAACATGCTAAAAAGTGTCAACACAATGGTTGGTGAGTTCATAGAGTTTGTTTAACATGTAAAGCCTTTAAAGAATGTTCACACAGCAAAGGCATTGTAAATCCACTCAGTTCCAAGTTCCGCCCATACAAAACTTGCAACATGTGTGTTTACAACCCACTGCTAAAATATAGTACATTTTATAGTTAAGCACACATACAGACATAATAGTTCACATTATTGCACTTAGTGTTGCTCCGTCTATATTGGGAGACTTTCATGCGAACGAGGGGACTACTCTGTGTATGTTAGGAGACTTATCATCCGAACAAGGGGACTGCTCCGTGTATGTTGGGAGACTTATCATCGACTTATCAAGTTTACGAGGGGACTGCTCCGTGTATGTTGGGAGACTTATCATCGACTTATCAAGTATAATGCAATCAAGTATAATGCAATAAAGTATAATGCAATCAAGTATAATATTTTGAATATTTATGCAAGTAAAAGCAAGTAGTTGAGCATGTATCTCCCCTAAAGAGTTTAAAACAAGTATTAAAAGAGTAGGGGCTATGACTCACCATAATAATGATATCACAACGTAACGGGATCGATGGATAAGCCTGGAAGTCTCTACGTATAACCTAGAATATAATGTCAACTCTTAGGTTCGGAATAATGCCTAAGAAAACATGAACGAGCCTATATATGCCATTATATTGATCATGACATAGTATTTGTATGTTTGTTTATAGAAATGGTTTTAGTTTTTATATCTCGTACTACCGTTCGGGCCATCATAATTCAGAGGTCACGCAGTAAACGTTCAGGGAGCCAGGACACTTTAAATCGTAAATCTAGCAACTCGTCGATCCGTTTACCCAAATGAACCCCTCACATGAAGTTCCCTAGTGTTGTAGTGCTCAATACGTAAAACATGTATTTTTGATTACTTGATTATATGATATATTAAGAGTTTATAAATACAATAAATAAACTAACAAAGTTTATAAGTATTTAAATAAGTTTGAGTTATATATACTTACCTTAAAATAGAATGCTTGAGTATTATGGAAAAATAAAATATTAACGGAGCTTCGACGTAGAATTTGCAATCTTCGAAAACCCACGGCTATTAGAAGATTATAACAACGCCTTCTTGAGAACCCGAAGAAGAAAAGAAGATTATAAAGACGTCTTTTTGGAGACTTGAAGATATTTGAAGATTATAACGACTCTTTCTTGAAAACTTCCAAGAACGAAGATCAAACGCTAGTTTTCTTCAAGAACACATGAATGTTCTTACAAGATCTATAAGAAATGCCTTAGGTTTAGGACTTTAGATGATAAGAAGGGGTGGTGCAAGAATAAATGAAGTGATTTGCTTGGTATTTATAGGCTAGTGGTTTTGGTTAACTATATATTGGGTTAAAAACTAACCATGGTTAAATTTACACATGTAAATGATCTAAAGGAAGTATGCTTAGGATTTTGACACCAACATGATGAATCCCCTCCCTAATTTTGTTCATATAGAGATAAGATGACTTAGGTGGATAGTTTTGGTATTATCTTGATTACGGAGTGAGTTTTGGTTCCGTTAAATGCTAACCGAAGCCATAAAAGGTAAAACCGGGTATCGTAAAAATATGAAACTTGCGGGAATGATGAAACTCATCATTATACTCCATCTAAAAATATAAAATGGTTGATAAGTCTTATTGGGTGCAAAAACGCTGCTTAAAACTAGAAATACGAATAAAAAACGCGTAATTCGCAGTTTATCGAAAAAGAACGAAATTTCAGGGAAACGACCGTGAATTTATTTAGAATAGACTAAAATGAGTCTAAAAGTGATATGCGATGTAAAAATGTGGTTTTCGTCACACGTGGGATAACTTAACAGTTATTTGTGAAGTTTAAAAATTACGCGATTTAAGAAAAAGGTAGAACGTACAAGGTTAATTTCTTTATGGTCAAAGGAGGAGGGAAATATGTTTGACTTTTCCAAAAATATAAAAGTTTCTAATCATCTTAGGAAATACAGTGTAGGAGTCATTAAGTCTGGATGTAAGTAGAATTGTTTAAAACGTAAGTTTAGTTTCGTACTGCGCTGGGCTTATTTGGTAACATAAAAATAAATCTTAAAAATTCTCAAATTAATCATGAGTGATCTAAAAATTTATCTGATGCGGAGAAAATTGTCAGAGACGGTTTTCGTTATGCGCGGGATGTTAAAATGGCGTTCCGACCAAAATGAAGCTTTAAGACGATGTTTTCTTAATAACTTTTGCGAAAATGATCTAACGATTGTCGAACTCTCAGGTTATTACTAAAATAATTTATCCTACGAGAACGTGAAATAAAAATTTTACGGGATGAATAGTGAAAAGTGAATAGTAACAGTAAATAGTAAAAATGAATAGTGACCCGAAAATGCGAATTGTTACAGTCTCTACCCCTTAAAAGGAACTTCGTCCCGAAGTTCTGTTGATGTTCACTACTTACAGTGTGCATAGTCTAAGGGATTACGTCAAAGCTCATGTATATGGGTTTCTTCTCTACTTAGGTACGTTCTTGTGACTATCGCGACTATTGCCCGTTCTAAAGACATACTCTCTTATGGCTAGGTTTGATGAGGCAAAATTTCCCATTCTCGAGCAAAACCCTCAAAAGACTTTTAGGTAACCGATTTTTACTTAATACCACAACTCATCAAACAAGAACTGTCATACGATTAGGCTAAATCGGTTTAAGTAACAACTTGTTTCTAGCTTGATCTTTGCAACTCATCAAACAAGAACTGTCACTCGGATCAAACTAGAAACAAGTGGTTTGAAGAAAATCTTTTGAAAATTTGGCTCGATTACGGAATTGCTTACACATATGAGACTACTACTCCCTTCATTGCATGATTCTTCCTAAATTAGACATAGGTGATCAGGCTATGTATAATTTAGGAGTAACTATGCAATGCTTGGACTAATCGACTCATATGATGTTTGGTGTTTCATTCAGTCATAGAAATCTCTCTTAGGTGCTAAAATTACGAAAAAGTCTAAAGTGTGCAAGGCGATAGGGAGGAAGGTAATGTATATAGTAGTTATAGTCTAGGCTCTAAATGAAACCTAGTTCTCTATAACCAATGCTCTGATTCCAATCTGTAACACCCCCAAAATATCGCAGCGGAAGATTGTGTGATTGGGGTGCTACTTCATAATACAAAGTACAAGTTATAGAAAACGACCTCTAAATGAGACGTTTTGAAAAGTTACCTTTCGATTAATGAAATCAGAGTTACAAACAATGAGGTCCCAAAGTATAATATATAAATGTTTACAAAATGTTTCGAATGGTAAATACGAATGCATAAAGTCTTCAAAATATGTCGTGTGACTCTATGCTTCAAACTCTAGCTATCGCCTTATGACCTGAGATAAACATGCTAAAAAGTGTGAACAGAATGGTTGGTGAGTTCATAGAGTTTGTTTAACATGTAAGGCCTTTAAAGAATGTTCACACAGCAAAGGCGTTGTAAATCCACTCAGTTCCAAGTTCCGCCCATACAAAACTTGCAACCTGTGTGTTTACAACCCACTGCTAAAATATAGTACATTTTATAGTTAAGCACACATACAGACATAATAGTTCACATTATTGCACTTAGTGTTGCTCCGTCTATATTGGGAGACTTTCATGCGAACGAGGCGACTGCTCCGTGTATGTTGGGAGACTTATCATCCGAACAAGGGGACTGCTCCGTGTATGTTGGGAGACTTATCATCGACCTATCAAGTTTACGAGGGGACTGCTCCGTGTATGTTGGGAGACTTATCATCGACTTATCAAGTATAACGCAATCAAGTATAATGCAATAAAGTATAATGTAATCAAGTATAATGTTTTTAATATTTATGCAAGTAAAAGCAAGTAGTTGAGCATGTATCTCCCCTAAAGATTTTAAAACAAGTATTAAAAGAGTAGGGGCTATGACTCACCTTAATAATGATATCACAACGTAACGGGATCGATGGATAACCCTGGAAGTCTCTACGTATAACCTAGAATATGATGTCAACTCTTAGGTTCGAAATAATGCCAAAGAAAACATGAACGAGCCTATATATGCCATTATATTGATCATGACATAGTATTTGTATGTTTGTTTATTGAAATGGTTTTAGTTTGTATATCTCGTACTACCGTTCGGGCCATCATAATTCAGAGGTCACGCAGTAAACGTTCAAGGAGCCAGGACACTTTAAATCGTAAATCCAGCAACTCGTCGATCCGTTTACCCAAATGAACCCCTCACATGAAGTTCCCTAGTGTTGTAGTGCTCAATACGTAAAACATGCATTTTTGATTACTTGATTATATGATATATTAAGAGTTTATAAATACAATAAATAAACTAACAAAGTTTATAAGTATTTAAATAAGTTTGAGTTATATATACTTACCTTAAAATAGAATGCTTGAGTATTATGGAAAAATAAAATATTAACGGAGCTTCGACGTAGAATTTGCAATCATCGAAAACCCACGGCTATTAGAAGATTATAACAACGCCTTCTTGAGAACCCGAAGAAGAAAAGAAGATTATAAAGACGTCTTTTTGGAGACTTGAAGATATTTGAAGAATATAACGACTCTTTCTTGAAAACTTCCAAGAACGAAGATCAAACGCTAGTTTTCTTCAAGAACACATGAATGTTCTTACAAGATCTATAAGAAATGCCTTAGGTTTAGGACTTTAGATGATAAGAAGGGGTGGTGCAAGAATAAATGAAGTGATTTGCTTGGTATTTATAGGCTAGTGGTTTTGGTTAACTATATATTGGGTTAAAAACTAACCATGGTTAAATTTACACATGTAAATGATCTAAAGGAAGTATGCTTAGGATTTTGACACCAACATGATGACTCCCCTCCCTAATTTCGTTCATATAGAGATAAGATGACTTAGGTGGATAGTTTTGGTATTATCTTGATTACGGAGTGAGTTTTGGTTCCCTTAAATGCTAACCGAAGCCATAAAAGGTAAAACCGGGTATCGTAAAAATATGAAACTTGTAGGAATGAAGAAACTCATCATTATACTCCATCTAAAAATATAAAATGATTGATAAGTCTTATTGGGTGCAAAAAAGCTGCTTAAAACTGGAAATACTAGTAAAAAACGCGTAATTCGCAGTTTATCGGAAAAGAACGAAATTTCAGGGAAACGACCGTGAATTTATTTAGAATAGACTAAAATTAGTCTAAAAGTGATATGAGATGTAAAAATGTAGTTTTCGTCATACGTGGGATAACTTAACAGTTATTTGTGAAGTTTATAAATTACGCGATTTATGAAAAAGGTAGAACGTACAAGGTTAATTTCTTTATGGTCAAAGGAGGAGGGAAATATGTTTGAATTTTCCAAAAATATAAAAGTTTCTAATCATCTTAGGAAATACAGTGCAGGAATCGTTAAGTCTGGATGTAAGTAGAATTATTTAAAACGTAAGTTTAGTTTCGTACTGCACTGGGCTTATTTGGTAACATAAAAATAAATCTTAAAAATTCTCAAATTAATCATGAGTGATCTAAAAATTTATCTGATGCGGGGAAAATTGTCAGAGACGGTTTTCGTTATGCGCGGGATGTTAAAATGGCGTTCCGACCAAAATAAAGCTTTAAGACGATGTTTTCTTAATAACTTTTGCGAAAATGATCTAACGATTGTCGAACTCTCAGGTTATTACTAAAATAATTTATCCTACGAGAATGTGAAATAAAAATTTTACGGGATGAATAGTGAAAAGTGAATAGTAACAGTAAATAGTAAAAATGAATAGTGACCCGAAAATGCGAATTGTTACAGTCTCTACCCCATAAAAGGAACTTCGTCCTGAAGTTCTGTTGATGTTCACTACTTACAGTGTGCATAGTCTAAGGGATTACGTCAAAGCTCATGTATATGGGTTTCTTCTCTACTTAGGTACGTTCTTGTGACTATCGCGACTATTGCCCGTTCTAAAGACATACTCTCTTATGGCTAGGTTTGATGAGGCAAACTTTCCCATTCTCGAGCAAAACCCTCAAAAGACTTTTAGGTAACCGATTTTTACTTAATACCACAACTCATCAAACAAGAACTGTCATACGATTAGGCTAAATCGGTTTAAGTAACAACTTGTTTCTAGCTTGATCTTTGCAACTCATCAAACAAGAACTGTCACTCGGATCAAACTGGAAACAAGTGGTTTGAAGAAAATCTTTTGAAAATTTGGCTCGATTACGGAATTGCTTACACATATGAGACTACTACTCCCTTCATTGCATGATTCTTCCTAAATTAGACATAGGTGATCAGGCTAAGTATAATTTAGGAGTAACTATGCAATGCTTGGACTAATCGACTCATATGATGTTTGGTGTTTCATTCAGTTCATAGAAATCTCTCTTAGGTGCTAAAATTACAAAAAAGTCTAAAGTGTGCAAGGCGATAGGGAGGAAGGTAATGTATATCGTAGTTATAGTCTAGGCTCTAAATGAAACCTAGTTCTCTATAACCAATGCTCTGATTCCAATCTGTAACACCCCCGAAATATCGCAGCGGAATATTGTGTGATTGGGGTGCTACTTCATAATACAAAGTACAAGTTATAGAAAACGACCTCTAAATGAGACGTTTTGAAAAGTTACCATTCAATTAATGAAATCAGAGTTACAAACAATGAGGTCCCAAAGTATAATATATAAATGTTTACAAAATGTTTCGAATGGTAAATACGAATGCATAAAGTCTTCAAAATATGTCGTGTGACTCTATGCTTCAAACTCTAGCTATCGCCTTATGACCTGAGATAAACATGCTAAAAAGTGTCAACACAGTGTTTGGTGAGTTCATAGAGTTTGTTTAACATGTAAGGCCTTTAAAGAATGTTCACACAGCAAAGGCATTGTAAATCCACTCAGTTCCAAGTTCCGCCCATACAAAACTTGCAACCTGTGTGTTTACAACCCACTGCTAAAATATAGTACATTTTATAGTTAAGCACACATACAGACATAATAGTTCACATTATTGCACTTAGTGTTGCTCCGTCTATATTGGGAGACTTTCATGCGAACGAGGGGACTGCTCCGTGTATGTTGGGAGACTTATCATCCGAACAAGGGGACTGCTCCGTGTATGTTGGGAGACTTATCATCGACCTATCAAGTTTACGAGGGGACTGCTCCGTGTATGTTGGGAGACTTATCATCGACTTATCAAGTATAACGCAATCAAGTATAATGCAATAAAGTATAATGTAATCAAGTATAATGTTTTGAATATTTATGCAAGTAAAAGCAAGTAGTTGAGCATGTATCTCCCCTAAAGAGTTTAAAACAAGTATTAAAAGAGTAGGGGCTATGACTCACCTTAATAATGATATCACAACGTAACGGGATCGATGGATAACCCTGGAAGTCTCTACGTATAACCTAGAATATGATGTCAACTCTTAGGTTCGGAATAATGCCTAAGAAAACATGAACGAGCCTATATATGCCATTATATTGATCATGACATAGTATTTGTATGTTTGTTTATAGAAATGGTTTTAGTTTGTATATCTCGTACTACCGTTCAGGCCATCATAATTCAGAGGTCACGCAGTAAACGTTCAAGGAGCCAGGACACTTTAAATCGTAAATCCAGCAACTCGTCGATCCGTTTACCCAAATGAACCCCTCACATGAAGTTCCCTAGTGTTGTAGTGCTCAATACGTAAAACATGTATTTTTGATTACTTGATTATATGATATATTAAGAGTTTATAAATACAATAAATAAACTAACAAAGTTTATAAGTATTTGGTTTTTATGGTTCAGATGTAGGTTGAGCCTGAGCTTCTGATGTAGCAGTAGGAGATGGAACAAATATAGATGTACCTGCAGGGTCAGTAGCAACAACAGGCAACATAGCAGACAAAAGTGGCTTGTGTACCCCTTCAAAACCCATTTTCATATTACCAAATATCTTTTTAGTGAAAGGGACAACAATGTAAGGATGTTTGCTTGCTGTTTCAAAATTTAAGATCATTTGCAAAAATCTTGGTACATCAAAAACGTTTTCTTATTCTTGGCATTAGCAACCATGGCATCAAAAATCATTTTTGAAAAATTGAAGAGTCTGCCAGTGGAGAGACAGACCAATGCAGAAGCAATATTGCTTCCAAATTGATCCCATCCACCACTTTTAGAGCTCATACAATGTAAAATATGATGCACAAGGAAACGCCATTGTGGCGTAAAATGACTCTTCCAAAAGTGAATGTTCCATCAGTTAGATATCCAATATTTTCCAATCCCTGAAAGAGGTCATTATTTGGCAGCATTGAAATCCCTGAGACATCAGCCAATTGAAGCTTGCTTCTGACTGATTCCTCAGTGATTGAATACTCTAACGTATCAATAGTTGCATTTAACTCTAGTGTCCCATCAGCAATAGTTCTAGTAGTAGCATTCTGCTAGAACTGTTTGACTAGGGAATCATAGATAGTTGGATTATGAGTAAGGGCATACCTGATATGACTACCCTTTAGAAAGTCCACTATCTGCTCGAAGCCTGTGCTTTCAGCAGGCTTTTTGAGAAATCCCACTTGATTGTGCTTGTCTACAAACTTTAATTGTGCCATCTTTTATGTTAATTGAAGTACTGGTAGTGCAGCGCAATTAGGGTTTAGTGCTGGTAAGGAGACTTAATCGAAAGAAAAGATTTAAACTTTTAAAGATTAGGATAAAGTAATTAAAGGATAAATATGAATTCTAAAAATAAAAATTATCCATATAAATACTTCTGACCACCTAAAATTAGGTAACGGTACTATTTAAACAGTAAAAATCGTTTTTTAATTTTTATACTACCAGACTAAAGAATGGTCAAACAGACTTAATAATGACATCACTAGAATTAACTCTGTACTATAGCACATCAACTAGCACAACTTCCATACATCTCTAATCTGTGAGAATTCTTGCTTTTCAACATAAATCCTTAAACATAAATACTTAAACAAATACAAAATAATATACCTAACAGATTTAACTAATATTAAGTCTTGTATTATAAACATAAATCCTTAAACAAGTAAAAAAAATCGAATGTCTTTATGCTTTAAAAGAGTGAAATATGATAAAGATAGAGTGTGACAACTTGACCATAACATGGTTCACTTGGATTTTCGTATAACAACACCTCCACAGTCGGTTCGATAGTAGTCAGTTCATGATTCGTTACCCAAGTCATGTCGATCCATACGTGGCAATATGTTGTCATTGTGCTGGTGAATGACGGTACTAAATTCCTCATCGGCTTCGTCATACTTATCTTTGTAATTCTTGGGAGGTGTCTTAAACACAATAGACAATTTTTTATCTACCTGGTCTTTCACATAAAACACTTGTCGTGCTTGTGCGGCTAATATGAACGGATCAACCTTGTGGCCTAAACTATTCAGGTCAACCAATGTATACCCAAGAGTAGTATAGCGTTTCACACCACCAGCTTTGTGATTAACCCAGTCACATTTGAAAAGAGGAATTTGCATGTAACGGTAATCTAGTTCCCATATCTCTTGTAAAACCCCATAATAATATGCTTTTCTTGTGGTTGCAACTTCTTTAGATATGTGCATATCTAATGCCTCAACACTAACCCCACTGTTCTGGTAAACTTTGCCTTCATGATCTTTCGTATGAAAAGTATACCCATTGATGTGATATGTATCGTATTTCACTACGATGGCGCGTGGTCCATAGGATATCCACCTTACAGTTTCTGATACACTTTCTTTGTCGATTTCTAACTCTCTCTCAACCTGAATTTCATTACAAGTATATATTAGCTCAAAAGAATAAGTACACCAATTTTCAGATCAAAATGAGCTGAGAAATAAGGTTTAGAAAGGGTATGTTGAGTAACATAAGATTAATTACTTCTTTGCGTAACCACTTGGCAAAAGATTTGCTGTGCTCATTCTCTAGAAATGCTATTCGTTTACCCGTGTTTTCTGTTTTCAAAACTTGCTTGTGTCTCCTGAAACAATGTGTTTGATTATTATATTTGATACATCATTTTTAGTAATGAAATAGACATGTGTTAGTAAGACTTACTCGATATATGGTACAATTTCATCTGTATTATTTATTACATACAAATGTGCTTTCTGAAAGAGTTCCGCAGAAACTTCACTTGATTTGTCGGCCGACAATGGCTTTCCTTCCTCATTTTCATCTGTTTCATGTTTATCAGGTGGGATACCAACAGTTTTCATGGATTTATGATATTCGCTAAAAAACTCTATTGTTTCTTCCGCAATAGTCTCCTCAGCAATGCATCCTTCTAGTCTATTTTTGTTCCGCACATGTCCTTTAATAACCTTCATACATCTTTCGAATGGATACATCCACCGAAAGCATATGGGACCGCATAATTTTACCTCCCTAGTTAGGTGCACAGTCAAATGTATCATAATATCAAAGAATGATGGAGGAAAGAACTTCTCGAGTAGGCACAGTGTCACTACCAGTTCTGCTTGCATATTATCTAGTTCTTGCAACATTATTTCTTTGCAACATATTGATTTAAAGAAAAAGCAAAACCTGATAATAGCATATCGTGTGGGTGGGTGCATGATTGAACGTATTGCAATGGGCAGAAACTCTTGCATTAGTATGTGATAGTCATGCGATTTTAGGCCAATGAGCTTCCTATCCTTTAGGCTGACCAAACTAGAGAAATTTGAACAATAGCCTTGTGGTACCCTGATGTTGTGTAAAGTTTCACAAAAAATATCTTTTTTAGCATTCGTTAATGTGTAACCTGCTGGAGGTAGTGTTGTTTTGTCTTGTTCTTGCATAGCAAACAACTCTTGTTTTACCCCCAACTCAGCCAGATCTAATCGAGCATTTAGTCCATCTTTCGTCTTTCCTGGAACATGTAGCAAAGTTCCGATGAGACTCTCAGCACCATTCTTTTCTACATGCATAAAATCAATACAATGTGGAACATAATTATGCCTCCAATACTTATGTTTTCGATACCAAATGTTGAATTTCTTCCAATACGCACCGTTTTGTCCGTTTACTTGGCTTGAACTACCCTCTACTTCTGTTATGTTTCTTTTCTGCTTTTGAATCTTCCCACCTCTGCCTCTCGTATCTTCTTGGTTTTCTGATGCATTATTGTTTGTTCGTTTTCCTTTTCCCCGCTTATTTTCAATATGTTGTACCTCGTTGTATATTTGTTCCCCGGTCATTGGATTTGGAGCCGGGAGAAATTCTTGTTGTCCATTAAATGCCTTCCTTTGCCTTCTGAACGGATGGTCATATGGTAGATATCGTCTGTGACCAACATAACTTTGCTTGGATGAGGCAGAAAGTCTAACACAGTTTGTATCTTTCCCACATACTACACAACCTTTGAATCCACTATACGGGCATCCACATAATGTACCAAGTGCAGGGTAATCATTTATTGTCCATAACACAACGACACGTAGATTAAAGTTATCTTTTGTGGATGCATCATATGTATCAACCCCTGTATCGAATAAGGTTTGCAGATCATCAACAAACGGTTCTAAAAAAGCATCGATATCATTTCCCGGGTATCCCGATATTAATACCGAAATCATGATAAACTTTATTTTCATACACAACCATGGAGGAAGGTTGTATATGACAGTTAAAACTGGTCATACACTGTGATGCCTATTTCCTGAGTTGACGTTAACCCCATCAGCCGATATTTCTAGCCGTAGATTTCTTGGATCTTCAGCAATTTCGGGGAATTTTTCATCTATGGTACGCCATGCCTTTGAATCTGTGGGGTGACGTAACACACCATCGGTTATCCTTTGTGTCGCGTGCCATCTTAAATCTTCTGAAATACTTTCTAGCTTAAATAGTCGTTGCAGTCTTGGTATAATTGGAAAGTACCACATTACCTTTGCTGGAATGTTTTCGTACACTTTATGTGTCTTATTATCCACCTTCCATCTTGGTATCCTACAAGTTCGACATGCAGTCAAATCCTTGTCATCCTTCTAGTAAAGAAGGCAGTTGTTGATACATACATGTATCTTTGTGTATCCTGATCCCATCAATTTCAATTTTTTTTTGGCTTGATAAGTTTTTTCCACCATTTCGTTACCAGCAGGTAGCATCTTCTTTAACAATCCTAGTAATTCATAAAGAACTTATCAGAACATCCGTACTTACCCTTCAAGTTGAGTAGTTTAACTATTGCGGACAGCTTTGTGAAGTCAGGACATCCTGCGTAAAGAGGCTTCTCTGCGTCTAATAATAATTGTTGAAACTTGACAAGATCATCCTCATCAAAATTATCTTTTGTAGCATTAACCATTTCTACTGTTGTTGGGGTGTCTGTTGGAATATCTGAAGCAAAATTCGTGTCGTCAACAAACTCTGTTGTAGCGTTAACAGGTGTTTCGGTACTTATTGATGACTCATCCTTCTCTCCATGTTTACTCTAGTTTAGGTAGCTTAGATCAAACCCATTGCTGAATAAATGGAACTGCACTTTCTCCACTTTATGCTCTATGTGGTTTAAACAATCTGTACACGGACATGGCATTGAAAGATCATTTTTATTAACTCGTGGGTTGATGTTCCCCATCTTTCGCAAGTTGTGTACTGCATAATCAATAAACGTTGCTACTCCATCAACATAAGATTTGTTGGTCCTATTAGTTCCTATCCAAGACTTGTCCATGTTTATAAATGTGTCCCACTTATCCAAGCAGCAATGTTTATAAATGTAGTCCGTGCAGGCATGTTAAAAATACAGTCCAAGTTATTGAAGATTATAGAAGACAACATCAAACTGCAATTGATGATCTTAAAAGTTAAAAAAGACATTCCAAGTAATAAGGATAGCTCAAAGATTGAATGTGGTATTGAATTATGCTAAGAATTAAATAAAGTCTAATGAAACAGTTCCTAAAGGGGTGTTTGGGTCAAGGAAAAATAAGAAATTAACTAGCTAAATTATGGTTCCATGTTCATGTGGTAACAGGCTTAACAGGGTTTCTTAAATTTTTTAACCAATTAACTATCTAAATTTAACAAGAAAATGACATAATTTACAAGAGGATATCACGAAACAAATGTTCAATTAGCTAATAGGCTTAACAGGGTTATTTTATGTGTTAGAACGATATATACAAAAGGAACATAACAATACTTACCAGTGGTGACGGGACTGGTGGGTCTATGACAGGAGAGTTGTGGTGGTGACGGGATTTGTGGTGAGATGAGACGGAGGTGTGGGGTGATAGGAGGAGGAGTTAATTTTTGCAATTAGTTTGGAATGGCCTTGATGGAAACTTTGGGGGGAATAAATTTAATTTGTGGGGGGAATTTTAAATTTACTTAAATTTTTGAAAAGTTTTCATATTAGTTTAAAAAGGTTTTTTCTCTTTTGATTTAATGATTTTTTTTCATTTAGTTAGTTAAAAAAGGTTTTTTTTATTCATAATAAATAAAATAAAATTTAGAAAAATACAATTTAAAAAATATATATATATGTTTTTAAGTATTTAGGACTTTTAAAAAATAATTTTAATTTTTATGCTTAAATTTCCAATATTTGGTATTTTTAGGATTAAGTGCATTTTAGGTTATTTCGACTTTTGTTACTTGATTTATTTGCTTATTTAGTTGCTTTTAGTTTTAAAAAAAAGTAAAGTAACTCCCAATACCGTCTTCCACGGGTTATGGGTCCCAATACCGTCTTCCACGATGTATGGGGGAGGTTGAGAAGTAGACAGCCTTACCCCTACCTAAGGTAGAGAGGCTGCTTCCGGTTCTACCAAAGGTAGAAAAGGACCTTCGGCCTTGTAAGGGGTGAGGATCGAACCCTTGAGAGGCTGCTTCCGGTTCTACCAAAGGTATAAAAGGACCTCCGGCCTTGCAAGGGGTAAGGATTAAACCCTTGACCTCTTTCTCCAGAGGCAAGAGTGTTAACCACTTGATCTAACCTTGCTCTTTTTTGTTTTTAGTTTATGTTTCATAAATTTATTCACAAAATCCAAATATCTTTCATTATTCTTTATTACCCGATCACGAACCGAACGCGAATTTCCATTCACACTCCGTTTCGACTTAAAACGACCTGGGAATATCTCATATTTTTGGAAAATATTGTGTTTTGACTTTCTTTTACCAAACTGGGATTTTCATTCTCGGGTAGCCAGCAAATTGACCATTTTTAGTATTGATTGAATCATGTCGTAACATGACACTCTAAGCAACTATAACCCAATGCTTTTGACCCATATTATGTCAAATACCCATTAATGAATGTGACCAGTGATAACGTAATACCCTACCCACCATGTGAACTAGCCATTATCACCGGTCATGAATGGGTTGCACCGGCTTGGTAGGTGTATAGTTATAGTGTGAAGGTTATATGAACTGTATTAAAGTTATTAAGGGTGGGCAAGTTAATTTTGACATTTCAGGATGACATAAAATCATTAACTCACGTGTCTTACTCAAAACACTGTGTGAAACTGTGTTTAGGGTTGCGTTAGATACGTTGGGCACGGTAACACAACCCTTGTGCGTTTTCGTCCGTTTTAGTCGGTCCTATACGTTTTCATCCGTGTTCATACATTTTCTTAGTTTTGTACATGTTTTTGTACGTTTTTACATGTTTTCGTCTCTTTTCATATGTTTTCGTCCGTTTTTACACTTTTACACATTTTCATACGTTTTTACACGTTTGCGTCTGTTTTCATACGTTTTCCATCGTTTTCGTATGACTTTGTCCTTTTTAATAAGTTTTTATACGTTTTTCGTTTTTCTTTACACGTTTTCGTCCGTGTTTACACTTTGTCGCTGGTTTTTTCATGTTTTAGTCTGTTTGTATAAGTTTTTGACCGTTTTCGTCCGTTTCTAGCCGTTTTCATATATTTTAGACGTTTTCGTCCGTTTTCATCTGTTTTACATATTAACGTACATTTTATTACGTTCTTATACGTTTTCGTCCCCTTTAGTTCGTTTTTTGTCCGTTTTAGCCATTTTCATATGTTTTTAAGACTTTTTCGACGTTTTCATACGCTTTCTTACACTTTTACACATTTTCATACGTTTTTACACGTTTGCGTCTGTTTTCATACTTTTTCCACCGTTTCGTACGACTTTGTCCTTTTTAATCAGTTTTTATACGTTTCGTTTTTGTTTACACGTTTTCGTCCGTGTTTACACTTTGTCGCTGGGTTTTTCATGTTTTAGTCCGTTTGTATAAGTTTTTGACCGTTTTCGTCCGTTTCTTGCCGTTTTCATCTATTTTAGACGTCTTCGTCCGTTTTCATACGCTCTCATCTGTTTTACATATTAATGTACATTTTCTTACGTTCCATACGTTTTCTTACGTTCTTACACGTTTTCGTCTGCGTTAGTCCGTTTTTTTCCGTTTTATCCATTTTTAAGACTTTTCGGGTCAACCCAAGAAGCGAAGTGAATTCATATTCGGTTCGCTTCGGTTTAATTCTAGTTCGGTTCGGTTCAGTTTTCGTGTTGAACCGAATAAAAAAATAACCTATTTAACGAAACCAAACAACCCGATAACCGAACGGATAAACACCCCTAATTTATAGTGATAGTTTAAAAGGAGGACTTATTTTGCGGTTTTAAAGTTTAGGTCTTTATAGTTTGAATTCATAAGGACTATTTTAGTTACCACCAGTATCTCTGACTAGTTCTCGGTTTCTGGAGTTACAAGTATCTTCTCTATCACACTATCCCCACAACTCTTCTTCAACCTTTCTTATCAATCTTTCAATAATATCCTATTTTACCCAATTTCATTATCAATGGCAGCACCATCACCACAAAACCAATTGGCTAAGCGTGTTATTGATGACCTAATTGAGTTTAGCGGGGAGACATCTGTTGATGGTTACTTGAGTTTCTTCAAGGCTCAGCAAATTTCCAGTCTCCGTGGCTTTATAAACCGGATGCGCGAAGAGGCCACCACAACAAAGAATGAGATTGGGCAGTTTAATGCTTTAATTGCTCAGATGGTAGCTCTTGGAGATGGGGATGACCATTTTGACACATTGATGGATCTTAGGCATGACATGGAGGCTGCGAGGACTAAGCTGCAGGGGTTGAATGATCTCATTACTCAAGCTGAGGAGGATATCGAGACCAAGGAAGAACAAATTCAGGCGATGAATGGTTGAAGGGTTGCTCGCTATGTAAAGGGATGGTTTCTTTTGCTCTAGTGTCATCTATTTATAATGTCTAATGTATTGGTTTAATATTATGGTTTGTAGATATATTAACAATGAAACATGTATGGATCTTTTGATGGTTTATCCATATGACACTCTAAAATATGTATGTTGATCCAATGGAATGGAATGGGATGCGCTCGCTAGTTTGTTTCATCTTTTTTTAATGTTGTTTTGCATTTAGGAATTGGTTGTGGTGTTTAAGTTCATATCTGGTATAATGTATTATTATAGGTTTGAGGTTGATCAAATCACAGTGGTGCATCCCATGTGTCATGTTCAATGTTGAGCCATGGATATGCGGTTCATAAGTGCTTTGCTTAGGTTGTTCATTTTTTAGGATGTTGTCAATTTTTAATGACTGATTATGAAGTTTAGAAGTGGACCGTTTGTGCATGACAATTATTTTGGATTGAACCACTAGATTTAGGGTGTTTTTGTTGTTGTCTTTGCTTTAAGTTAATTGCATTTACATGATTTCTTGATTTTTTTACTGTTGGAGGATGTTAGAGCTTATTTAAGTGCTTATAAATAGCGTATTTATAGGCTTAAAGTAAGGTCTCAGGGCTGTTTGTTGTATCAACAATCCTTGGTTGGATTTGATTATTTTTGTGCTTACTTGTTTATCTGGGACTGCTTATTAGTTATAGTTGCTTAATTAGTTGCTTTAATTCCATTTTTTTGCTTTTGTTTCTTCATTTGTATGCGCCATGTGGTGAGATTTTAGTGTAGCTGCAGTTATATGTGTCTTTGATACAGCTGGTTTGAAGTTATATGGGTGTTTGGGACTGTGGGTAAGAACCATTTTTGTCATGGGTGTGTTGGTTTCAAAATGCAGCCAAAAATGAAATATTTAAATTCTATATTATCAATTTGGAGCCACATTTTAAAATTATCAAATTTAGAGCCAAATTTCAGCCAAATTTTTTAAAATTACTTAGGAAATTATGGTTTCCTTAATTGAAAAACTGCCCCATAATGAGCCCTAATTTTACTCCAATAAATCAGGATTCAAGCAAAACAACCAGAACCTCAATTTTTACACCATTATTTACCAATTAAGTTTACTAATTTTCTTTAATACATTACTTCTAACGAATCATGGCAACTCAAACCAATTGTCAGGATGATTTGGTTTATTCTGATCGTGAAAATGATAACCCTTTTAGATATGAATCAGAGGCATATTCAGATGAGGGTGAGGATGCTGAAAACAACCATTCAAATGTGAATGTTGTTAAGAGGGGCATAACTAGGTTAGCTAAGTTTCACAGGGATTATGGAAAAACCGATAGATTAAAGGTCAGTGTAACCTTCGATGCACTGAATAGGTTATCAGGAAAAAAACAGGGCATTGTTTTCGAGTTTTTTGGGTGATTTGGTTCGTGAGCATACAGGTGTCAGGATTCTATCCTGGAGCAAGGTTGATTCAGAAGCAAGAGATAAAATGTAGGACGAAATCACGGTACACATATACTTTTTTTTAACTAGTAGTGGCTTGGCTGTCGTAGATACAAGGTGTTAATAAGTTTATCTCTGCATTTACATTATGTGCAACTAATTAACAACATTGTGTTAATCTTTGCAGCGATATTTTGATGTTGACTTGACAGTCAGAAAGCTGATAATGAATCGTCTTGGTCAACTTCTAAGGAATTTCAAAAGGAAATTGACCGAAAACTACATATTGCCCAACCAAAATACCCTTTCAAAACTTAATGAAGTCCCGGCAAAGTATAGTGCAATTATAAAAGCCGAAGATTGGGTAAATTTTGTAAACTACACGACCACCGAGGAATACAAGGTGTTAATTATTCATTTTTATTCAAGTTCAAATATATGTCACATTTGATGTTTCCATATATATTAGTTGTATACTATCAGCATAACTACATCTAAACACCTTTTTTATTTTGTATTTCAAGGTGAAATCAGCTACATCTAAAGTGGCGCGTTCCAAGTCTGTTTATCAGCAAACACTGGGACGAGGTGGATACGCCCGTGTGATAGATAAATGGTAACATTAAACATTTGCACATTTGCATTTAATAGCATCATACTTTCGTTTATATTAGTTTATCTTACAAGTGTATGTATTTGATGTTCATAAGATCGAGATTAAAGAAATTGAACCAGATGAAGAACCACCGCGTGGTACGCTGTGGTTGAAAGGAAGGGTGAATAAAGACGGATAATTTCACGATGATGATATCAGATCAGTGGGAGAAAAATTTTCAATTTTGACTGCAAATTTTATTATTATGTTTGTTTAGTTATAAGTTAATACTGCTACTGTATTAGTTAAAACTGTTAGTTATAAGTTAATACAGGTAGTGTTTTAGTTAATACTTTTAGTTACAAGTTAATACTGGCAGAATTAAATAACCTATTTCCCATATTGTCTGTGCAGAAAGAAACGGACGACAAGATCAAACAAGGAATCTTAAAGCTTGATCATGGCATTGATGCCATGACAGTTGTATTAGGTAAGGAAAAGGGAGGATATGCGAGAGGAGTGGGAGGTGGAGTAACCTACAAGAGGTATTTTGATCTGCCTCGAATCAGACAAGCATCTGATGAAAGAGTGGTGCTACTTCAAAGTGAACTTGATAATGAGAGGCGCCAACGTCAAGAAAAAGAGACGGTAATACAGGATTTGATGAAACAATTGGCTGCACAAAGGGGGCAGTTGCAGTCAACTTCAACTCCATTGACACAAACGGAAGTAAGACATAAGAAAGTAACATTCCATCTTTTTTTACCCTTTTAAATACTCTGCAGTCTTCTTAAACAATTTATATTTCAGGTGTCTCTGGTAAACATTAATCTTATAAATAGCAGTGCTGATGAGGATGCCGGAACACGTGTTGCTGGACGTGAGAAATATGCGAGCATTGAGAAGTCTAATGGACTTGCAACTTTGGAAAAGGAAATGGAAATAAGTGTAAGTAATAAATCATCCCCCTGAGATTTTTGAATTCTACATACATATATTATTTACCGTGTATTATATATATAGGAAACTGTTAAATCTGTCTCATCTAAGAAACCGACTAGATCAAAACGAAAGGATTCTTCACGTCAACTTTCCGAATCACAAGAACATGAGTCTCCATTAACAGTACTACCACAAGTATGTATTTAAAAATTTTCATATGTTCTTTAGTTTAATTAATTACTGATACATATATACATGTAACAAATTATCTTTTTAGGTAATTAAGTGCAGACTGTGGCACTTAAAGAAATCAAGTATTATTGCGGAGGGTACCGTGTACAAAAATGATGGAAAACAAATGCTTCATAACAAACCACTCCCAAAGGATTGCTACAGAGTGTCTATTGATAAATCTTTAGTGGATGCAGCATGCATACCGGATGTAGGAAGTAACGGTTTCAAAACAGTTAAGGATGCAGTAGGTGGTTTTTATGCATGGCCAAAGGATCAAGTGGTTTTCGATGAAAAGGTACATACATGCATGTGTTTTATAAACCTACATATATCATTTTTCATATTTAATTCAGTGTTTGATACACCCGGCTTTTGTTTCCTACATGTAACACCACCAAGTACCATAAAACTCATTGGTGAGAACAGAACTGCACCTAAATTACAAACAAAGCGCTACGTCTCTAGTGATGCCATTGATAACGCTACACGCGTCGTTCGGGGTCAAAGGAACTTCCTTTTCTTCGAGCAAGTTTTATAACACCCTAGGCAGTGAACCTAATCGTTGTAGTGTAGTAATTAGGGTAAGCCACGGGTATTGATATCGTTCTCTAGGGTAATAGGAATGCTAGTAGGGAGTTACTACGCTAAGGTTAAGGTTAAGGAAGATTATTTTTTATCTTTTTATATTTTATGAAAATGGAAAGGTACGAATCTCGGGTATTGGATTTGGGGGGTTGGTATTTCTACCGATTACTCTACTATTATCTAATTATCTAAACTAAGGTTGTGGGAGTCTATGTCTAATTAATGTGTGCTCGTATGATAGTTTAAAGATGTGTTTACTTAGTTTGTATTACTCCTTAATTATCTCCTATTGATGGTTGAGTGTCACGTCTTATTCCTAGTTGCGTTGTGTGTCTAAAGTTGTAGGGTATGCGTTTCTCCCTAACTCTTTGAACTTACCAAAGGGTCTTGTCTACAAACCCACAAGAGATTATAGACTCCTACTCTAAGGCGCTCTTCGGATGGTTTAGCCTACAATCACTCAGGTAATTATACTCTAAGGTTCACAAAGATGAATGAAGCATTAAGTGCACAACGGATGACCTATCGCATTACTAGATCATAAATCAACTAAGATAAGAAACAACCAATCAATATTCAATAATTAAGTTTCATACTTCCTAAGCAAACACACAAATAAATTAGCCGGACATGGAGAACATGCAAGCATACACACAAATAATCAAAGACATAATTGAATTAATGAAGCAAAGACTTATCTTGATGTAAGATAGGGTTAAAAACCCTAAAATACTGTACAAGACACCTTAGGTTCGGTTTTAGGTTTTTACTCCAAAGACTCTCCACACAAAGACTGAAAAATTCGGATTCTATATATAAGATTACAATTGCGACGGCGTCACCTTATGTTTAGTGACGCCGTCGTGTCGCCGCCATTAGGGTTTCGTCTTGGCCAAGTTAACCTTGCGACGGCGTCACCTTATGACCGTGACGCCGTCCTCTTCAGCTTCTGACGTCGTCTGGATTGCATCTAGGCCGTCTGAGTAGCGACGGCCTACTCTTTCACCACTAGACGCCGTCTCTTGAAAATACGAGTTTTGGGTTCTGTCCCGTCACAATAATTCTGGGACGGCGTCGCAAATAGCACCTGACGCCGTCGCCTTCTACATTCAGCAACTGTGAGTGTCTCGATTTCGACTTTGGCCATTTTCTTCATATATTCGCGCCTTTTCGTCCAAATAAGTTCCATTCCAGCATTTTGCCTTCACGAGACCTAAAAAGTGAAAAGGAACGATATTAAGCAATAACGGATACAAAAGTGATCAAATAAGGACTTAAACGACCCCTCAAAATGGTACCTTTTAAAACCTTATCAAATATCCCTACACTTGTTATTTGCTTGTCCTCAAGCAAATGTGCTTTTAGCCAATTAATTTATAAGTTAGGGGTCATTCAGCATTAATTCAAAACGGTCCACAACACATATAAGCCCCGCAAAAGTCATAACAAGCACGGAAATTACATACTAGCACCTCACATGGGGTGTTTGGATACTCACATCTCTCTCAGGTGTATAAATGAAATATAACAATATAGGAAATGGAAGATAAACACTCATTAACCGGTCCTAGTACATAGATTACCATAGGCTTGAGAATAGATCAAACCTCCATCGCTTTGGCGTAAGCACCTAGGAAAGACTATCAAAGAGGTCTTTTAAAGGGTTGTAACGTTAGGCTTACGGTAGGGAAATAAGGGTTTGGTGGGATAGGCTATTTAGTGGTGGTAAGTCAAAAATCTTTATGTTAACTGCATATGAAGAATGGCGTTGCTAAGCCAAGACTCGACACTCTAAACTCTAGATAACTGAAATAAACAAACATAAATTTAAAAGATAGATGTAGGATGGTAGCCCGTATGTTTTTTTTTTTTTTTTTTTTTTTTTTTTCACACACTTTTACTCTACCATCCTCTAAGATAACATCAAAATACTAGGGATTTATGAGCACATCCCTACACTTGAGTTTTTATTACTCTAACACTAATTTGACCCGATTTGAAAAGATTAAAACACTTGGGGTACATTATTACGCAAACAAAGGGAATTTGAATTTAACGTTCCCTTCCCGTCATTTCATAAACTTTAACTTTTCCCATGAATCCCAATCATCCCAAAACTGTATACAAAGGATATGACTCGACTTAGCAACTTATGCAAGCAACCAGATAACTGAACTAAGGGTTTAGGGTGATAACAAATATTTGCACTAAAAGTGAGTGCATAAGGGGTAGGCTAAGGCGATTTGGGTGTATATTTGGGGGTGGGGTGTAAACAATGCTCTTCATTGATATTCCGGAAAAACCGAAATATCACGAGAACCGCGAAAAGGATAGGCTCTGAGGGGTTAACTAGGGGTATCGTGTACTAAAGATCAGTACAACGCAAAGGGTGTGGGGGAATTACTCAACCAAAGTGGAAGAAGTAATTATATTACAGGTATCAAACAAGGGTTATCCTAATGCCTCTTATCATTTAGTTATTCCTAACTACACAAGTGTAGCCTCACTTGCGATCTCGGAATGCATCACAAAACAAGTTCTAGAATCTATTATACTACCGGTTCACACTCTAAGCATTAAAGATGAATGCTTTAATTCCTACTAATCTAAGGGCGATCCTCACATTTTGGGTGGAATTTGGGTGGTAAAGGGTTTTTGTGCTAGTCATGCAACTTCCTATCCGTGAGACGCTTTTGTTAAGACTAATGGCCCACTCCTATATGTCATGAAAATTTTTTAAATTTGGTGCCAAAATTACCCTAACCGACATTTTCTCATGGTTTATTACACAATCACAATTTGGACAAAGCAAATAATCAAGGATAAGCATAGTTTCAAAGTTCCCGTTTTATTTTCCCTCCCTACACTTAAACTGAACATTGTCCCCAATGTTCCCCGAAAGTATCAAAGTTATGATAATGGAAGGTAATTAAAAACGAAAGAAACTAATACTCCCTGATTAGCTCGGTAGGATCCGTGTAAAGTGGTGGTTAAACTCTTTTCCAAGAAGAATTATTGCGTGAAAAGCTCCTTCCAATCTTATGTAACTTCTTCTTGACAAACTAAACCTGCACACTTGAAGAAAACAAACGAAACCTTCGCGTAAAATCGGCGGTAATAATATATATAAGACTCGATTTAAACTAGGATATAATGCTTGTGGAATGGATGTTTACAGAATTTCTAAGAAAATTAAGGCCTGGAAAATTCCAAAAATTTATAAGTAGCTCAGAAAACGAGAAAAAGTAATCTGATGTTTTTACTCCTTCCTGACGCCGTCAGGTTGCAATCCTGACGCCGTCAGGTTATCCTGACAAAAACTGGTCTGCGATTTTCTGGAAAAAATTCTGGAAAATTTACATCTTTAGAATCTGGAAAAATTTCTGCAAAACATCCATTATGACTCGAACAAACAAACATAAATATCTTTTAGTTAATTGTTATTCTCATGTTTACGTTTCTTTAGAAAACGTGTGTAATCCTCCCTACACTTATCCCTTATGTAAAATACCTTTATGTGCAATTAAGACGAGGTTAAAAACAAAATAAAGCATTTTTACAAAATTAAACATGAGGATAAACAATTAATAAAAGATATATGACACTAACAAGCAAACAATTAAGCATGGGTTGCCTCCCACGAAGCGCTTTTCTTTATTAAAGAGTCTTGTAGCTAGACTCATAGTCGTGCTCCTACGTTTTATCATTACCTATCCTCTCGTGCTCATACTTAAGCCATTCCAACGCTCTTTCATTCTTTTTGTAATCATCTCCTAATTCAAGGCATTTTTTGTAATACCGCTTAGTTTTCTCATATGGGTACCTAAGTCCATTCTGCTTATCCCTTTCACTAAGCAGTGGAATAGGGGTCATTCTATTACAAACCTCAATGTCCTTATGTTTAAACCTAGGATGAGCGCGTGGCATTTGGTAGATGAAATCTTCAACTTCATCAGAGAATGTAATTAGACCATCAATCATCCGTTCATTCAACCTAGTCAATTTTTTGAAAGGTTTTCCAAAAATTACTTGAGTGAGGTCCTTATCTATAAATTCTCCTAAGTCTTCTAAGACCATGAACTCTACCAAATAATCAAAACTTCCGACAAACACGTGCAAATAAATGACTGCTTCAACAACATTGTTCCCTTGATAATTTAACTCATTGACCTTGATTTTGTTGTATAGGTCCCTCGAAATTAAGTTTAAAGGTAAGAATGAATTCAAATAAGCATCGAACCCTTCTAGTCCTATTTTGCAAGGGAATTGCATGTTAAAGGGGCCATCTTTCTCAATCCTACACCTAGGGTCAAAACATTGGGAGAGGTCTTCCTTATTAATGACCTCTCCGCTATCAAGTGCCTCACCATAATCAAATTCCTCATCAGAATCAGAGTAATAGAAAGGACTTTGTTGTTGCCAATTTATCTCATTATGCCCTAGGTGATTACCAAAATGGTGAGTGGGTGAAGGGTTTTGTGGGATTGCGTTCTCAATTTCGGGATTGGAAACGGGTAGAGTGAAGAATCTTCGACGGAAGATACGGATCATGGTGAGTGATGGTTTTTATGAACGAGGGTCACGAAGAAGGGGGATAGACTAAGAGAAATCTAAAAAATAAGAAAAATTTACTTGATAGGAATCAAGCAAAGAAACCTAAACGAGGTGGACTACTAACTAGCTATTCTATTCCCCGGCAGCGGCGCCAAAAACTTGATAACGCTACACGCGTCGTTCGGGGTCAAAGGAACTTCCTTTTCTTCGAGCAAGTTTTATAACACCCTAGGCAGTGAACCTAATCGTTGTAGTGTAGTAATTAGGGTAAGCCACGGGTATTGATATCGTTCTCTAGGGGAATAGGAATGCTAGTAGGGAGTTACTACGCTAAGGTTAAGGTTGAGGAAGATTATTTTTTATCTTTTTATATTTTATGAAAATGGAAAGGTACGAATCTCGGGTATTGGATTTGGGGGGTTGGTATTTCTACCGATTACTCTACTATTATCTAATTATCTAAACTAAGGTTGTGGGAGTCTATGTCTAATTAATGTGTGCTCGTATGATAGTTTAAAGATGTGTTTACTTAGTTTGTATTACTCCTTAATTTTCTCCTATTGATGGTTGAGTGTCACGTCTTATTCCTAGTTGCGTTGTGTGTCTAAAGTTGTAGGGTATGCGTTTCTCCCTAACTCTTTGAACTTACCAAAGGGTCTTGTCTACAAACCCACTAGAGATTATAGACTCCTACTCTAAGGCGCTCTTCGGATGGTTTAGCCTACAATCACTCAGGTAATTATACTCTAAGGTTCACAAAGATGAATGAAGCATTAAGTGCACAACGGATGACCTATCGCATTACTAGATCATAAATCAACTAAGATAAGAAACAACCAATCAATATTCAATAATTAAGTTTCATACTTCCTAAGCAAACACACAAATAAATTAGCCGGACATGGAGAACATGCAAGCATACACACAAATAATCAAAGACATAATTGAATTAATGAAGCAAAGACTTATCTTGATGTAAGATAGGGTTAAAAACCCTAAAATACTGTACAAGACACCTTAGGTTCGGTTTTAGGTTTTTACTCCAAAGACTCTCCACACAAAGACTGAAAAATTCGGATTCTATATATAAGATTACAATTGCGACGGCGTCACCTTATGTTTAGTGACGCCGTCGTGTCGCCGCCATTAGGGTTTCGTCTTGGCCACGTTAACCTTGCGACGGCGTCACCTTATGACCGTGACGCCGTCCTCTTCAGCTTCTGACGTCGTCTGGATTGCATCTAGGCCGTCTGAGTAGCGACGGCCTACTCTTTCACCACTAGACGCCGTCTCTTGAAAATACGAGTTTTGGGTTCTGTCCCGTCACAATAATTCTGGGACGGCGTCGCAAATAGCACCTGACGCCGTCGCCTTCTACATTCAGCAACTGTGAGTGTCTCGATTTCGACTTTGGCCATTTTCTTCATATATTCGCGCCTTTTCGTCCAAATAAGTGCCATTCCAGCATTTTGCCTTCACGAGACCTAAAAAGTGAAAAGGAACGATATTAAGCAATAACGGATACAAAAGTGATCAAATAAGGACTTAAACGACCCCTCAAAATGGTACCTTTTAAAACCTTATCAGCCATGCAAAAGGAAGCTAAGAAGATCAAGAGTCAGAAGTCGTTAAATTATTGAGAATTTTATTATGTACGACATTACAATTTTATATACATTCCAATTTTATTGTATTTGAATATATTTTGTATATATATATATTTGAATTTGTTTTGATATATATTGATTTCTTATATGTGACTAAAAGATGCATATAGTCACAATTATTAACACTTTTTGGTCACAATTTGCTTAATTCGACGTGTGACTAAATGTTAGAAAAGGCCACACAAACATAAAATTCAAGTTGCCATTGGATGATCAATAGTCACACAAAACACACATTTCTTCACTTTACACACCATATGGTCACACATATTAACACTTTTGGCCACTTTATGGTTAATTGTATGTGACTAAATACCCAAAAGAAACATGCTTTGTGTGACTAAATGTTTGAAAAGGCCACACAAACATAAAATTAATGTGGCCATTGGATGAGCAATAGTCACACAAAACACACATTTCTTCACTTAAAACACCATATGGTCACACTTATTAACACTTTTGGCCACTTTATGATTAATTGTATGTCACTAAATACCCAAAAGAAACATGGTTTGTGTGACTAAATGTTAGAAAAGGTCACACAAACATAAAATTAATGTGGCCATTGGATGATCAATAGTCACACAAAACACACATTTATTCACTTAAAACACCATATGGTCACATTTATTAACACTTTTGGCCACTTTATGCTTAATTGTATGTGACTAAATAACCAAAAGAAACATGCTTTGTGTGACTAAATGTTAGAAAAGGCCACACAAACATAAAATTAATGTGGCCATTGGATGATCAATAGTCATACAAAACACACATTTCATCACTTAAAACACCATATGGTCACACTTATTAACACTTTTGGCCACTTTATGCTTAATTGCATCTGATTAAATACACAAAACAAACATGCTTTGTGTGACTAAATGTTAGAAAAGGCCACACAAACATAAAATTCATGTGGCCATTGGATGATCAATAGTCACACAAAATACACATTTCTTCACTGTAAACACCATATGGTCATACTTATTAACACTTTTGGCCACTTTATGCTTAATTGTATGTGACTAAATACTCAAAAGAAACATGCTTTGTGTGACTAAATGTTAGAAAAGGCCACACAAACATAAAGTTAATGTGGCCATTGGATGATCAATAGTCACACAAAACACACATTTCTTCACTTAAAACACCATATGGTCACACTTATTAACACTTTTGGCCACTTTATGCTTAATTGTATGTGACTAAATACCCAAAACAAACATGCTTTGTGTGACTAAATGTTAGAAAAGGCCACACAAACATAAAATTCATGTGGCCATTGGATGATCAATAGTCACTCAAAATACACGTTTCTTCACTTTAAACACCATATGGTCACACTTATTAACACTTTTAGCCACTTTATGGTTAATTGTATGTGACTAAATACCCAAAACAATCATGCTTTGTGTGGCTAAATGTTAGAAATGGCCACACAAACATAAATTTAATGTGGCCATTGGATGATCAATAGTCACACAAAATACACATTTCTTCACTTTAACACCATATGGTCACACTTATTAACACTTTTGGCCACTTTATGATTAATTGTATGTGACTAAATACACAAAACAAACATGCTTTGTGTGACTAAATCTTACAAAAGGCCACACAAACATAAAATTCAAGTGGCCATTGGATGATCAATAGTCACACAAAAGATATATTTCTTCACCTTAAACACCATATGGTCACACTTATTAACACTTTTGGCCACTTTATGCTTAATTGTATGTGACTAAATACCCAAAAGAAATATGCTTTGTGTGACTATACAGTGTTTATGGTAACTAATACGGATTAATCCAACAAAATTTGTACCTAATTAGTCACACATGTTAAGGTTTTGGTTACTGTTTTGTAATAGAGACTAAAAAAAGTCAAACATGTGACCATAGGGTACCTATGGTCGCGCGACCTTTTAATCACACACGGTTGAAAAATCATGTGTAACTATATGTATATCGTCACATATATTCAGTGTAGCCAAATCGACTTTTTGTTCTAGTGGGGACACCTGTAGAGAAGAGTATAATATTTCATCACCTTCCTGTCTAAAATTATGAATCTCCTCTAGTTGTTTTGCCGTCATAGAAGGAGGGTAATAACATTGGATAAAAACTCTTTTAAGGAGATTCCACGTATTGATGGTTTCAACGGGAAAGATATCAACCCATCTTTTAGCGGCTCCAGTGAGTGTCATTGGAAACATTCAGAACATGATAGCATTGTGAGAAACACCTGGGATGTTGAAGAGGCTCAAGATGTACAAGACATTTTCCACATGCTCGTAAGCATCTTCGGTCTTGTTTCCAGAAAAGGGATTTGCCAGTAATTCCCTCATGAACTGGTTCTTGATCTCAAAATGGACCTCCGCTCCAATATCCGGCCTAACAAGCCCCAACCCTTGCTCTTCTCGAGTCATAGCGAGGTAATCTTCCAAAGTGAGCGTATCAATATCCACAACTTCCATGATTCCTGAAACGAAAAGACAAGAGTAAGAAAAAAAATATAAAAATAAAAACTTAAACAAAAATCCAAGTATAGCTCTCCGGCAATGGCGCCAAAAACTTGATGCAGGATTTCCAACCAGGTTTTAATACTTATAATGTTACCCGTCTACCTGTGGTCTACCTTATGCCATAACAGCCAGAGAACCCGATCATGTGTAGTGTAGTATTCGGTAAAGCCGAGGTCGTCCCAAGAGCTATGTGGATGGATCTTATCTTAAGTTTAATGTCATGTTTTAAAGGGGGTTTTGAATTTTTTGATTAATTAAACTAAATAAAAGAAATGAAGTAACAAAATTAAATAAAGATGAAGTCAATAGGGAGAAAGTGTACTAGTCTAGTTGTTCATCCTATCATGTAATGACTATGTTCTCTAATTAAGCCTTATATCGCCTCAAGTGGGGCATAAGATTCACTAGACTTCTATGGTCAATTTGCTTAGCCTATCTTCCTATAATCCTCTCCGAAACCAAAGACTCTTTCTTTGTAGTAAGCGGAGGTACGGTAGACTAGATTGAGTCATTAAGTGCCACTACATGCTAGATTATTTCTTTGTATGACCCGACCTCTCGGATCTTAGACCATACATCTAACTTCTTAAGTTCATCCAACCTGGAGGGTCATCCTATGGTCAATTAGCACATAAGGAATTGGCATTACTCGTAACCAATCATACTAGGTTCCTATGGTAAATTCTCCTAGTGCAAGAAGTACAACCTGTCTTCAAAACTACCGAAACTAGAGGATCTATCGAAAAACTAAGCATGCACGCACTAGAAGCAATAATAAAAGCACAAAAACATAATAAAGACATGAAAGGAATCATAACTAGGCTAGCACCAAAGGTGCTTAGCCGATCATAGTATAAAGAACACGAGATTAAATAATGAAAGACATGGAATCGTAAATGTAAAAGAAATATGAAATCGCTAAAACTTATTGATGTTGTGATGTAATTTATCCTTTGGAAAATGCTCCGTATGCTGTTGGAGATCACCCTTGTGGAACCCTACTTCGTCCTCTGGTGAGTTGTAGTGAGAAATATATGTAAAATGCAGGAAATAGGGTTGGTATTTATCGGCCCGATACAGCTACGGCGTAACCTTGAGTTACGATTACGCCGTAACTAGTGTAATCATCCACGATCTTATCCATAAATAAATATTTATGGCATAACCTAGATGGATAGTTACGCCGTAACCTCCTAGGGTTTCGTTTACATCGTGATCTTCATGCTTGGTTACGTCGTAATCTTGTTAATATCTCAAGTGCCCTTCTGTTCACTTATTACGCCATAACCTTATACATTGGTTACAACGCAACCTTATTAATCTTGAAAATCTCTTAAGTCTATAGAATATTATGGCTTAAACTCTGGTAATAGCTACGCCGTAATCCTTGATTAGCGTTGACTTGGTCTTCATGTTAGAATTCACAGTTACATCGTAAATAGAGAGTGGAACTACGCCGTAATCAGCATACTAAAGTGTGTATCTTTATAAGTTCTTTTCTAATTTCGCGTCTCTTTTGTTCATATGCTCATTTACAACTTGGAAACGAAATATAAAGAAATCAAAGTATATATCCATATAAACGATACAAATAATGAGCATAATAGGGGGAAATTGACACTTAAATATCAGGATTATTTGATGTCATCAGTGGGGAGTTAATGGAAAGATGTGTAACTTAAGCAATACGTTAAAGATTTAGTACCTGTGTCTGAAAGAAAGTAATTGAGGATGTAATAAGTAAACGAGCATGTATTCTCACCTCAAAGTAGATAAAAAACAAGTAGTAAACCAATAAAAGTGGGGCTATGAAACTCACCTTAAGTAAGTAATGTGTCGGGAAAATGCAACGTGAATCAACGATATTGAACCTAAATGCGACCTAGAATAATAAGTTGTTTTATGGAAGATGCGACATGTACTAAATGCATATGAGATTTACAAAGTTTTATCACCCTTATATACTTGTAGTAAGGTTTTAATAAGTTATGTAAGTCAAAACGTTCAAGAAATTAACCAAAACATGTTTTTAATAACGAAAACTCGAAAAGTCTTTATAAAGTTGTTGATTGAAATAAAGTCCGTCTTTGAGTGGGCGTATCTACTTTGTTTTTAGCTTGTTTTTATCTGTTAAACTCTCTAAACGTAAATAAACATGTCTAATTTCAATAAATCAAAGTCTCGGTTTCTGAAAATATGTTTTAGTTATAGTTTATACACAAACATTTTCGGATCTGCTGTTTGGGTTTTTCCAAAAATTTCCGAATTAATTGGGCTATTTCTCACTCTTTCTCTAATGAAATCACTTGGTTCAAAAGATTAGGTTCATTATTTTGAGTCTACTTTTCAAAAATATAATCCACGTTTTCAGTTCTATACCAATTATTTTATAAAATCAAAAATAAAAACAAGTGTCAAGTCTGTCCAAACTCATAAAACATAATCTGACTTGTTTCGGTCATATTTTCTTCGTTACTTAACTTCACGACTCCATCCAAATTGCTGTGGTTAGGTCTAGGTGTCCTCTAGAATAGTTATTCTTAACATTTTAACTCATCTAGTGGTTAAAGTGGTTGTTTTACAAATTATAAACGAAACTCAGTTTCTCGTCGTTTTTGACTAACAGTTGCATATTATTTATTAAAGATAGTAAATCAACTCCAAAAATTACGAAATTTGACGTGGAACATCCTAAGACACTAGATTGATAGAAGATGGAAAAGGAGCACAAAAGAAGGCAGGACGAGAGAATCAATAGTTTTTGCGCATCTACACAACAAAAGAGATATTTTTAAGAACCTTGATCTGAGTCTCACTGATGTGTTTCATCAGCATCCTGCTTTTTTCCAACTCTTCATCTTGAAGCTCACGGAGAAATTTAACACATTCAACAACAAGATTGGACCCAACCAACATTTCTCGTTGATCTGCTCACCCCTAGCTTTACAATGTCCAGTCAAATCTATTACCTTGGCACGAGTTTCCTTAACCAAGTTGAAGTCACATGCATTGTCATTTTCGAACAACACATACATCATTTCATTGAGTACGTTTGAGTTTGCAGCAGTTGCTAGTTTACCTAACTGAGCCATTGAGCTGAAAGTAGATGGTGGTGTATGGAAAGTTATTTAGGTTGGAAAGTAGTATGAAAAATGTAGAGGGATATGGAAGTTATATATAGAAAGAAATGGTGTGTTAAAGAATTTTATTAAAAAATAAAAAACTAATAGCAATTGCGATAGTAATCAAGTAGTGAATAGTGGGGTCTTGTCAAGTTAATATGCTCAAACATTTTCCAATAATGAGGATTATATGATGGTGGCAGATAGGTTGATAGGGTCAACCATTTTGTAGCCACAAATTTACAAACTAATTTAGTTACAACGTAAGTGCTAACCATGTGTGTCTAGTTCTAAAGAAACTGAATCAGGAGTAAAATATTGCATATTAAGAGTTTACCATAGGTGTAATTCGTGATTTAGTTACACACATTGCATGAAAATAATATTTAGAAAAAGTGTAAATACAACCAGGTTGTTTATTTATGGTACTAAAAAGATGTATGTGAAGTAAGTGTTTAACTGTTTATTTTGAGTGTCTGTTTACTTGGTACTTGTTTGGTATTACAAACTAAGTTAGTGGTATGTGCTTTTGTTTCAGTAAGTGTATAGATGGTTATGATGTAAATTTATCAAGTGTTATTTGGTTTGGTCTGAGTATGCTTAACCAATCAGTATTTCTGTCCCGTGTTTTACAAGTAAGCAATGTTTGCACAAACATCAAGTTTTCGGGCGAAAATTTAGTTTTATTCAACTGAGTCAAGTGTTATGTGGTTTGGTGTGGGTATGCATAAAGTTACATAAAGTTTTACATATGTGTTGAACAAGAGTGAATTTAACTCGAAAGTGTTGTTTGTATTGCTATTATACGTGAGTACAGATACAGTTCACAAGTGTTGGTTGAAAAAATTGCACTAAAAACCTTTATAACACAGTCAAGAGAAACAAGTGTATGTGTTGCTGTTATTATGTTGTTTTGTAATGTCAAAATCTATGATTGGTATGCAAGTGTTAACTTGTTGACTTTGAAGAAGTGTATACGTGGTTATGGTTTTGTATTGGTACTTTATAAGTAGTTTTGTATTGGTGTTAGCTATTGGTTTGGTTTTAGTGTGAATAGGGGCTATATCCTTCTTGATGATCCATGCTTAATTCTATCCCAAATCATTGCGGATGTGCGTTGAATGGTTTGTGGATAAATTGAGTTTGGAAATGTTGTCTAGAGGATATGGCCGTTGGTACTTAAAGGTCAATCAATAATGAAAACATATGGTGGCTGAATCAGTCTACCATGGCATAAGTGTAAGAGATAGCTTGTTACTGTTGTATCTGATATCAGTCAAAGGCTAGTTTAGTGTTGTCTGATATCTGTTAGTATTAGTTTGCAAGTTGTATTCTGTTTGAGTATGTTCATTCAGTTATCTTTAGGATTGTAATCAGTTTGATTCTAATATAATTTCACTTTTGCAAAAAAAAGCATATAAGAAGATATAAAAATATGATACTGCTATGCGAATCATGTACCTGTAAACACTCCTTTACACAGACATACCAGTCACGAGAATCATAGTTATACATGTCCCCGCTATCATAGAATGTTACCATTCCCGAAAGTATATCAAATTAGGCAAGACACCAATGTTTCGATGTTTCATTGATCGGAATAAACACCTACAACGTTTTAGAAAATGGATGGATATTAAAAGACGTATAATTAATAGTTCAGGAGAAAAAATGTGGCTTTAATAGGTAGGCTGAAAAATAATGAATGTAACTTAATTGGTAGTATGTTGTATTTGTTATCTATATAATTAGTGAATGCACTTCACAACCATGTATTTTGAACTTTACTATATAGTTATTAGACTGCGATAGTGTTTTAATAAAGGTATTACCTGATCAACATCACTCCATGGACTATGATACCTATCCCCGTTAGCATAAAACAAGGACATGTCAAAGAAGAAGCTGAATAAAGTAACTACTAACCATGACCCAGTTAGCATTCTCAGATCTCACATGCCACATGTAGTCAACCCACAAGTCAATGTGATATTAATTGCTAGTAAAAGATGAATATTTTAATAAATCTTAAACCACAAATATAGTTCTACAAATACTTCATTTAGAGTTTTCATAAAAACTCACCTCCTCAGTTAGCCAACCTTTTCTAGCGGGGTCTAAGTACACTAAGCGCATCCAAAACTTTCATTCAACGGTAAAATCATCAGACCATGGAAAATTAAATTTGAGATGCCCCAGTTGACCAAGAAAGAGTTCAATATCATCAGTCAACCAAACAGTTTCCACAAAATGAAACCATTGTGACAGATCCTGCATAAGATTGTAAACTTTTTATAGTGTCACAGCATAATAACTAGCACCAATCAAATGTAAATTATCAAATGTTTTTTTTAATACCTTAACCCAAGGTTTAACTTTTTATAGAAATACAAAAATTGATGGGTCATTAATGTGATGACGGTGTTTTTTATTTTTTTAACCTAAGTTACTTTGCCATTAATTTTTTATGTCCAAGCTTCCAGGTGAATCCACTTCGTAGGTGCTAACCGACCCAAAATATTTTTGACATGAGAGGAATTCATAAACATGTGATTCTTTTTCTTCTTCTCCTCCGCTAGTTGCAACATCTTCTCTTCTTCCAGAGGCAACCTCTTAGCCTCTTCCCGCTTAAACAGGTTGGCTTCTGCCATTATCTTCTCTTCTTCCAACTGCAACCTTTCTTCCTCTGCCAACGCCAATCTCAATTCATCTTCAAGAAGATAGTCCTGTAACAAATTAATATTGATTAGCCTATGATATAATATATGTTGCTATATAACGGGTATACAAACACAAGTGAATGTAGTAAATTAGCTGAGCAAGATCTTCGACGAAATCAGGCGAGTCGATCAATTTAAGGAAAACGTTGTTAAGTGAATCGCAAAACTCATATCTCATGTTTGGGAAATAGGCATTAAAATCCATTTTGTCCTGTGAAATAAATGCCATTTTGTAAAATAATACAATGGATGTAAAAAATATATACAAATGACTTTTAAATTATACCCGTAGTCCGCCATTTTTTTCACTAGCAAGAACCTGCGAAGTTTGAACTTATATCACAAACCCAAATGTGAAATATCAGAGCTTGAATATTCTTGTTACAATAGTTTAAGAAAAATTTAAAACCAACCTGAATAATAGTCTAAAGTTTAAAAACACGATGATTCAACTCGGCAATAATAGGATCCTTAAGGGTCTTTTCTCTTTTACTACTTCCAGTCCTGTGATAACATCAAATAATCCTGATTTTTACGTGTCAATTTCCCCCGTTTATGCTCATATTTTAAGTTGTTTATATGGATTTATACTCTTATTCCTTTATATTTCGTTTCCAGGTAATATATGAGCATTGAAGCTTAGAGAAGCGGTTTTGGAGATATTCTTAATGATTTTCACCTTAGTATGCTTTTATGGAAGAAGCTACGGCGTAAATCCTACTCTCAATTACACCGTGGCTAGGATTACATTTATGAAGACCAAGTCAACAATAGTTACGGCGTAACTATCAACTTAAGTTACGCCGTAACTATCTAGGTCATATGGAATTTCACTCCTCCATCAACTATGCCGTAACCTCCAAGCATGAGTTACGACATAACCAGCACAACGATACTTGAGTTTGGAGGATAATTAAGTTACGACGTAGTCATTTATCAAGTTTACAATGAAGCTTAGAATTACGGCATAACTATTCTTAAGGTTACGCCGTAATCATCACTACGAGACTTGAGTTTGGAGGATAATTAAGTTACGGCGTAACCACATTATTGGATTACGCCGTAACTAGGGTGTCATTCGGGCCGACCCGACCCGAACCCGACCCAAGTTAATTCGGGTCGGGTCAATCGGGTTTAAAAATATATTCGGTTGAATCGGGTCAACCCGAATTGACCCGAGTTTTAAACAAGTTCGGGTATGTTTTTTTAGCCTTGACCCAACCCGAACCCGACTAACCCGGCTCAACAACACTTTTACTATGTAAAATACTCGGGTTGACCCCGAACCTGAATTAATCCGACCCGATTCACCCGAACCGAGTTGACCCGAACCCGAATTGACCCGACCTGAGTTGACCCGAGTTCTAAACAAGATCGGGTTTGGGTATGTTTTTTAAGGCTTGACTCGATTTGACCCGACCCGAGTTGACCCAAACCCAACCGGGTCAACCCGAATAACACCCCTAGCCGTAACTATGATCGGGCCTATAAATACAAGCCTTAAAATCTGCATTATGCATCATTCACTCACCACACGAAAGCAGAGAATGTGAAGACGGTTCCAAGGGCAGATCAAAACTCAGCATTCCAAGGGAGAAATCACACCATATCATCGATTAGCTTTAGCGATTTCTATTTCTTTACACCTTAATTCTTGTCTTCATTAATTATGTTAAACATTGAATTGATTGTATGTTTTAATATGATCGGCTAAGCACCTTGGTGCTAGCCTAGTTATGATTCCTTGATTATGTTGTTTATGATTTCGCACTTTTATTATTGTTTCTAGTGTATGCATGCATAGTTCGTTGGTAGTTACCGTAGCTTCGATAATTTTAAGTTGCGGTCGTATATACTTGCTTAGGAGAATTGACCAAAGGACCCTAGGGAAGTAGGTAGAGAGGGTTGGTAAGAATTAACCAAAGGACTATCAATCCCTCTTGTGTGAATTGACCAAAGGATCACCGTTTGGAAGGAGGAACTTAAGAAGTTAGGGATGTGTGTCTAAGATGCTAGCGCCCGGGCACACATTGTTTCGAATCTTGCATGTAGGGTACTTAATGGCTTAGCTTAGGTTGCTAGAGATCCCCGTCTCCATAAAGGGTACGCCTTTGACGTCTGGTAGGAACCTTTGTCTAATAGGCTATGACGAATTGACCAAAGGAGTCTAGCGAATTGAACCCCCACTTGAATCAATAGGAAGTAATTAGAAAACATAGACATAACTTGATATGATGAATAATTAGGTTAACACACTTTCTCCCTATCGTTCACAACTTCAACTTATTTTCCGCATTCCATTTCTTGTCTATTAGTATAATTAATCTTTCAGCAATTAATCTTTTAAAAACCATGACATTAGACTTAATTAGGATCCTCATCTACATAGCTCTTGGGAACGACCTAGAATTTACCACCTTCTATATTATGCACGATCGGGTTCACTGCTCGTTAGTGCAATAGGTAGACCTTAGGTAGACGAGACCTTAGAAATTTAAATCCTGGTCAAAAATCCTGCATCAGAATTTTGGCACCGCTACCGGGGAGCTATATTAGGACTTTTGTTAAGTCTTTTATTTTTGTTTATTTTTTTTTCTCACGATATACTTTTAGTTTCAGATACTATGGCAGTTGTGGACATCAACAACCTTACTCTTGAGTAATACTTCGCAATGACTCGGGATGAGCAAGGGTCGGGGCTTGTTAGGCCGGTTATTGGAGTACAGGTCCTATTCGAGATCAATGACAAATTTATGAGGGTGTTACGTGCAAACCTTTTTTCCAAAAGTAAGAACGAAGATGCTTACGAGCAAATTGAATATGTTTTATACATCATAAGCCTCTTCAACATCCCTGGTGTCTCTCAAGATGCAGTCATGCTTCGGGTTTTCGCTATGAAACTTACGTGATTGGCTAAAAGATGGGTGGATAGACTATCTGGTGGAACCATTGAGACATGGAATCTTCTCAAAAGAGCCTTCATTCAAAGATTTTGCCATCCCTCAAGAACGGCAAAACAACTAGAAGAGATTCACAATTTTAGACAAGAAGACGGTGAAACATTATACTAAGCTTGGGATAGGTATAGTGACCTCCTATACAAATGCCCTACTCATGACCTCAACAATTATCAAAAGGTCAACATCTTCTATAAGGGTATTGGAATTACTACAAGACAGATGCTCGACTCTCAGGGGCCGATCCATGGAATGACACCTACTCTAGCATTGGAAGATATACAAAACATGGCCAACCACTCTCAAAAGTGGTATGAAGGAGGGAGCCATAGAATTTTAGGCAGAAGTTTGGATGGTATCGCTGCTATCACCATCAAACTTGATACTCTTGGCCGTAATATGTTAAAACTTAAAAAAAGTGTTCACGCTATTCAAGTAGGGTGCGAAACATGAAGATAGGAAAATTGAAGAGGTAAAGTATGGTGAAGCTAATAGACCATTCCAAGGATCCAATGGAAATGGATACCGTGTAGGACCACCGGGGTACTACAATCATGCACCTTATGGAGAAAGAAGGTCTAATCTCAAGGAAACTATCAACAAATACCTTGAGGAATCAACCATAAGGCAAAAAGAGCAAGATGAATGGTTGAAAATCTTTCAAAAAAGTACGAACAAAAGCCTCTTTAGCCATGACACATCTGTAAAGAATTTGGAGGCAATGATTGGAAAGCTTAGTGAAGAGGTGCAAAGAAGTAATGTAGTACCTGAAACACAAGGAAGTAAACCTATGGTGGCTTGCAAGGCTGTCTTTATGGACGATGAGGTTAATGAATCTAACGATAATTTTCATACTTCTAATACTGTGCAGGAAATTGAAGTTGGATCATACAGCAGTAAAATTATGCCGTAACTCTTGCGATGAGTTACGGCGTAACCAGGAAACAACTATTGAACCTAAGTTGGAAATCAGATCTACGAATGATACAATGCCAAGCCAATTACCAAAGAAGGAATTTAGGATGGATAGCTTCACTCTTCCGTGCTCTATCGGTAATCATGATTTATCTGCATTAGCCAATCTTGGTTCTAGTGTAAACGTTATGCCACTTTCGCTATTTCTAAAACTTAAGTTAACTAATATTTGGAAAACGAGTATGGTAATTGAAATGGCGGATATGACTAAGGCGACTCTGATTGGGATTGCGGGTAATGTATTGCTAAAGTTCGATAAGTTTTTCTTTCCTTCAGATTTTGTTGTTATTGATATGGCCAACACCCCTAGAGAACACTTAATCCTTGGGAGACCTTTCCTTGCTACTTCACGCGCCCGAATCAAGGTTTTTGAAAAAGAGATTTCATTAGGATATAATCATGATAAGGTAGTGTTTAAAATGAACAATGTTCTTTGCCAAGAACCAGAAGAAGTAGTTAGTTCTTGCTGGTGGACTTGGTAACTAAGGAGGAGCCAACTAATTTATTCGACAGTTCTTACGATGCTTTTACCCACGACACTCCTTCATATTTTTGTCATACGCGGGAAATGGAGTCTAATGATAGCTATGATAGCGATGAATCTTCTTGGCGAGATGACGAACAAGATCAGATTTCACATGGAGAAATGGATGAAAGAGGTGTAACTATCGTAACGAGGAAGCTACATTGTTGTGAACCTATGACTACTACGATAGAAGGCTCAAAATTATCCTTTCCAACATGTTCCCCTTTTATCAAACATTGCAATGGGGGTGGCCAATTCTTGGTAAGACGGATGAAAAAGGAAGCAACTGTTTGGTGGTGTTTTGAAGGGGAGAAAATAATTAAGGAAAATTGGTTCCGAGAACACCATATAATGGCTGATTGGTTTGAAAATATAGAATCGACTATTCACTTTTGTGAACTGGCGATTATGATGTCTGGAGGAACTACTCAAGCTTGGCCTACTTGTGATCCCCATCTCAAGGAATGTAATGGAGGATAATTCCTTGAGCAAAACTTGCTCAAACGTAATGAACGGGCATGTTTCAATGAAGAAAAGAGAGAAAAAGTTGGCTACCATGGGATTTCGTTTGAGAATTGGATTAAGGTAAAATTTGGAAAGGTGAAATTAAAATGGGAAGCCGAAGCTCAATTTCGTTATGAATGGGCCAAGACTAATTTTCTGCGAGAGACTCGAGATTGCATGACTCCTTTAATACCCCTAACTATTTGGGACCAGCCTTCCTCCGGTTAAAAATCAATTAAGGACGGGCAAGTCCAAAGGCCTCCATAAAGCCCCGTGGCTTTGAGTGTAACTTAAAGACTCGTTAATAAACAAAAGTGCTCTTTCGGGAGACAACCCGAATTATCCCTTTTCCTTTTTGTTTTATTTAGTATTGTTGGGTTTTGTGTTTTTGTTTTAACCTTTTGCAGGAATTGGAGTTGAATGTACGCGTTTAGGGGCTCTTGGATTACATCATGTTAGCTAGTCTCGGCATAACTTTTCTCTTACGTTACGCTGTAATCGTTCTTCAGTAGCAGTTCACGCCAGGTTTCAACCAGTTTCAGCGTAACTTCTCTCTATTATTACCCCGTAACCTGTCTTCAGAATAGAAGATTTCCAGGTTCAAACCAATTACGGCGTGACTCATTCATTGGGTTACGTCGTAATTCATCCTAAAGCCTAAAATTTTATTTTTAATATTTGCACAATAACCTTGTATTAGCTCTAAATGAAGTTTGTGGGTATGTTCGCTGTAAGCCCTCACGAGACTTCACTCGTCCTCTTGGGATACCAAGTGGTTTAAAAGGCTTGTTGCATATGCTAATTGCAACCGTGATTTCTATGAAAGTGAGTTAGGTTTTATTTGTTTTTTGTTTTCCTTTTTATTTTTAGAATTATACTTGTCGATAGTTTGTGATTTCAGGGATTGAAGTTTGCTCATGGATACTTAACGAAGGCACGATTTTTCAACGTGAGCCTTATCTCTTTTTAGGAGCAAATTTTAGGGAATTTCTCGCTCTAATTCTACTTTCTCCCCACTTTTATTTCATGTTTAGTACAAAGGGACTTTTTATATCTCAAGTGGGGAGACGGGAGTAGAATTATTACTTGAACTTATTTGCCCTTGTTTTTCTAATTTATTTTGAAAATATGCCATTTTTTAAATTTTTACATGTTTTTCTTAACCTAACTAGATTAGATCTTAGCCGAGCACATTATAACCCTTGAATTCCATGGTGAGATTTAGCCTATCCGTTTCCACTTATTTACCCAAATCCACCAATTATGAGTGTGCCGGTAGCTTGTAAACCTTAGAACTTGGACCTTGCATCATTTTGAGACCATAAACGAGGTATGTCAAGTTAGCTTGATATATATGGAATAATCAATTCAAGAAGGAAATATTTTAGGATTATCACCCGAATAGCCTATATATGTGTGTTTATCGATTAGTCTCCTCGACTATTCGACCCCCGTGTTAAACCCTTTTGTTGCACTCATATTTAGTGCAAGATACCCCTAGATACACCCTTCCGAGCCATTCTTTTCATTTCATACCCTTATCATGTTTGTTTCATACCTATTCACCTTAGCCTACCGCGTAGTCTTAATTTATTGTCGGGAAGTCACTGTTTTCCCAAGTTCATGGTTTAAGTAGAGAGGTTCGGGAATCACGCCTACGTCAAAGACATATATAATTGAAGATCATTATGTTCATCTCAAGTGGGGGGATGTTTATATTTTTATTGTAATAATTATGATTCAAAAAAAAATTATCATTAGTGTTTATTAGTTTATGTTAGTAAAAGTGCAATGTTATAAGTACTTTGTTATGAGCTTATTAGATATTAGCATCGAGGAGGCCACCTCAGTCACATTTGAAGATTTGATTTGGTGACGTTATTACACCAATATTTTATAGAACATGTAATGTGCTCATCATGACGTCCGCTAATGGCACATTTACTTGATACATCATGATCCGGTTTCTTCATCTTGAAGCTTGAACTTTGGATGAACGGTGGGCGGTAACAACTTGGTTTTAGGTTAAGACCATTTGTTTGTTATTTTTTATTTTACACCATTTATTTACTGTGTCTTATCCTACCCTTTAGTCATGAAACGTGTCTAGGTGATGAAGCAAGCAATCATTCGTGTCTTGGCCATGGATTTGGTCATGTATCATTGATTTTGTCCATTTTTCCGTGACACATTAGCAGTGACATTTCACCCTTAACCTCATATTGTGTTCACCCATATTGTCTTCAAGATTGTTTAGACCTTAACTCTAGTGGTGGAGATTTGTGTAACCACCAAGCTTATGATAAAATACATGCTATGAATGTGCATTTAGAGATCACCCCGAAATTGACACTTAGATTAGAGAGAGAGTATGAGTGTTTGTTCCCATTTCTTGAGGTGTTCGGCTTTGATTTATTCTAGCATAGGAATTTTTAATCTTATATCTTCTAGGTAATTTGAGAGATATCTTTTTAGAAATTATTCTAATAAGGTCTACTTGAGGGGAAGTAGAGTTCAAGTGGGAGGATATTTGATAACATCAAATAATCCTGATTTTTAAGTGTCAATTTCCCCATTTATGCTCATATTTTATGTTGTTTATATGGATTTATACTCTTATTCCTTTATATTTCGTTTCCAGGTAATATATGAGCATTGGAGCTTAGAGACGCGGTTTTGGAGACATTCTTAATGATTTTCACCTTAGTATGCTTTTATGGAAGAAGCTACGATGTAACTCCTACTCTCAATTATGCCGTAGCTAGGATCACGTTTATGAAGACCAAGTAAATAACAATTACGGCATAACTATCAACTTAAGTTATGCCGTAACTATCTAGGTCATATGGAATTCCGCGCCTCCATCAACTACGTCGTAACCTCCAAGCATGAGTTACGACGTAACCAGCACTACGAGACTTGAGTTTGGAGGATAATTAAGTTACGGCGTAGTCATTTGTCAAGTTTATGGCGGAGGTTAGAATTACGACGTAACTATTCTTAAGTTTACGCCATAATCATCACTAAGAGACTTGAGTTTCGAGGATAATGAAGTTACGGTGTAACCACATTATTGGATTACGCCGTAACTATGGTCAGGCCTACCCTAAAATCTGCATTATGCATCATTCACTCACCACACAATATCAGAGAACGTGAAGAGGGTTCCAAGGGCAGATCATACTCAGCATACGGAGCTATTTCCAAGGGAGAAATCACATTATATCATTGATAAGCTTTAGCGATTTCTAATTCTTCACACTTTAATTCATGTCTTCATTAATTATGCTAAACATTGAATTGATTATATGTTTTAATATGATTGTCTAAGCACCTTTGGTGCTAGCCTAGTTATGATTCCATGATTGTATTGTTTATGTTTTCGCACTTCTATTATTTCTAGTGTATGCATGCATAGTTTTTTGGTAGTTACCCTGGCTTTGGTAGTTTTAAGATGCGGTCGTATTTACTTGCTTAAGAGAATTGACCAAAGGACCCTAGGGAAGTAGGTAGAGAGGGTTGGTAAGAATTGACCAAAGAACTATCAATCCATCATGTGCGAATTGACCAAACTATCACCGTTCAGAAGGAGGAACTTAAGAAGTTAGAGATGTGTGTCTAAGATGCTAGCGCCCGGGTACACATTGTTTTAAATCTTGCATGCAAGGTACTTAATGACTTAGATTAGGTTGCTAGAGATCCCCATCTCCCCAAAGGGTAGGCCTTTGACGTCGGGTAGGAACCTTTGTCTAATAGGCTAAGACGAATTGACTAAAGGAGTCTAGCGAATTGAACCCCCACTTGAATCAATAATTATAAAACATAGACATAACTTGTTAGGATGAATAATTTGGTTAGCACACTTTCTCCCTATCATTCACAACATCAATTTATTTTCCGCATTTCATTTCTTGTCTATTAGTATAATTAATCTTTTAAAAACTGTGACATTAAACTAAATTAGGATCCTCATCTACATAGCTCTTAGGAACGACCTCGGTTTTAACAACTTCTATACTACGCATGATCGGGTTCATTGCTCGTTAGTGCAATAGGTAGACCTTAGGTAGACGAAACCTTAGAAATTTAAATCCTGGTCAAAAATCCTGAATCATCCTGTAGTCACTGGATATTAATTTCGAAGCTATATTGGCACGTTTGCATGAATTTTCGAGCATTGAAAGATAAGTCTCCTAAAGGATGTGTTGTTCTCTGACCGGAGCCCTGGAAACGTAGTCTTGGAAAAATTCATGGCTATGTATCCACTATGAATATTCGTACTCAAGTCTAGATCAAAACTTGTACTTGATTCCTAACAAATTTAAAACGGACAAATAAGTTAAGTCGTAAAAAAAGATGTCAAAAGGTATTAATAGGAAAAAGAAAAAATCATATAAAGATTATCTTTTTCAAAAAGGTAAGAATAATCAGCTCTATTAAAGACTGACTTCTTAGTCCAGGCAAGTGCTCGTGGTATCACTTTTAGGTCTTTAATCCAACAACAGTTAGATTTTTCAAAAGTCTCAAGGATCAAAATCTTTAAAAAATTCCAAAGAAAACTCATCAAGCTATAAGTGGGTTAAAATATTAAGTGAAAATAAATAAATTGAAACCAACTTGTATTCATACAAATAAATGATAACCTAGAAAGCAAAAACAAAACCAGATAAAGTATATGTCGGAACATACTTTCAATCTTTCTTCAATCATAGAAGGTTCTCATCTATGTGCTTATCTGTTACATTCTAAATTTGGTCGTATAAATGAGTCCATATGTGCTCACCCCAGGGAAAAGCATTCCAAGGTTCAAGATTTTCAACCGACCACATTAATGTATCATCCAATTGGCATGTCAACAAATGATTTTCAACCAACCTCATTAATGTATCATCTAGGGGTAAGCATCGGGCCAAACCCGACCCGACCTGACCTGAAAAAACCGACCCAACCCAAAAACCAAAAAAGAAAAAAAAATCAAACTGAGAACCGAACCGAAGTTATCCTGTTCGGCTCGGTTTTAGTCAGTTTTTCTCGGTTTTCGTCCCGAACCAAAAACCGAAAATCGATAAAACCTAAACTGAGAACCAAACTGAAGTTACTCAGTTCGGTTCGGCTTTTCTCGGTTTTGTCAGGTTGGTGCGGTTCTTGGTCAGTTTTGCTTACCCCTAGTATCATCCACTTGGCATGTCAACAAACGGCTAATAAAGATAACCTCTAAAGCTAGCAAAATGGAAATACGTACTGCGTCTTCATTAGATAGCTGGCAAAATAACTCTTCATCCTCGATAACTCCATGAAAAGGGGCCGGTTTTTGTAAGTGAAATGGAGAGGGAAATGAGTTATTTAAAAAGTATATAAGCATTTAAAGTGTCAATACTTGGATAATTTTAATAAAACTTATAAAATCAATTGCAAAAAATCATAAAATATTCTTATGAGAGTATTTATGTACTTAGTTGACATAGACTAAACTTAGTCTATCGCCAATATTCGCTCAATGTTGTTTTTCATTTTACACGATTTAACATAACGATTATATGTTAAAGTAAATGTTCAAGTATTCAAAGTAAATTATTTTGAGTTTACAGTAGAGTAATAACCTGAAAAATACAAGTTATGATGCGCATGATGTGAAAGAAAATTTTGTTAAACCCTATCCAAGGGTTGATAAACGAGGCGCACCTCAAGAGAATAAAACCCTAACATGAGATAAAACTCTAACATACAACTTTAGTAATAAACCAAGGTGTCCTATACTATGATAATAAGCCATGTATTTATAAGGAAGTAAAACTTGTAAAGAAAGTAACATAATTGGAGTAAAAAACAAATTAAACAAATAATAGAATATTCTGAAATCGATGTCTCTACAGCGAAGAGAAGTTAAGTCTCGAATAAAATCTTATTCGAGAGCTCTACGACATATATTGGAAAATACCCTTACGCCATAGATTCCACATCTTCTATGTCTTTTCCATCAAAAATTGAAAAAAGTGGTTCTCTTAAAAAACAAACACCGCCTTACTCTTTTTAGTGTTTTTTTGTAGGGTTTTGGTGATTACCCACATGACGTATAAAAATGCACAGCAGAAAATAAATAGTTAAATGCCATACCCAATACCATGATCTCCTAATCAAGAATATAACCTAAACCTAAGCATTTAATAAGGGTGTTTATAGAAGACTTACGTTAATCCTGCATCGCGTAAGCTCTTACTGCAAACTGTCGTCAGGTGCACGCAAGGAATCGCCTTCTTCTTCCTTCTTGATGCTTCGGTCGATCAATACTTAGGGTTTTAAGGTTTATCGCCACTTGGATGGTGTCAGTTATCCACCGGTACTACACATGTAGAACTAAGGCTATAAACCTACGCAAGTTATGCGAGCACGAAATCCGGGTAATTGACTAGAAGCCGATTTGGTCGATTTAGGGTTTAGGGAAACCCAAAGTAGACTGAGATTTGATAGGGGAGAGGGGAAATCGTTTTTAGGGATTAAGAGGAGTATTGTGTGTAGGGTGCCTTGGTATTTATATGATACCAAGGAGAGTTATAGTAACAATTAGCAAACCCCTTTAATTGGAAAACAAGTTTCCAAGATTGACAAGAAGTCAAACTGCATCCTTAAAGAGGACAAACGACCAAACAACCCTTTTAGAGTTTATGTTTTGTCTGTTGTCAATAATTACCCTATAATATTCATCCCGGAGGAATATTAGACTTTGGTAATTATCGTTTAACCTCTTCAATGAAAATATTTCCACAACTCCTTTCTTGAGCTCGTTTCTTGGACTCGTTTCTTATTTCCACTTACATGTTCTGTTTAGTGTACACCAGTGTGATCCTTCAGCATTTCTATGAAGGCAAGTGCGAAAGCTGTTGTGTTGTTTGCATTCCTACTTGTGCAAACACAGCAACTTAAGATTAAATTTTACTGTACCAAGAGGTCCTGAGTAATACATTGAAGTACCTCAGTCACAAAAACTAAATCAATACCCAAGTAGTGATTTTCCTTACCTTAACGTCTAGCTAAATCCAAGTCAAACTTCAGGTTGAGCCCGACTCAAACTTCTAGTTGAGTCTAGGGTATATGACTATATCCCTTCACACTTGATATTTTTATACAATACCAAGCATGGATGTATTAACCTCATTATACTTTCGTCCTTTCTTATTCTCCTGAATGATTTGTCTCCCATAGTGCTTCAGGTACCTTTCACTTGGCCTAGCTAGGGGCTTAAGAAAATATTCTTCTCTCCAGTCTATTTCAACTTGGAGCTGTGAATTGCCATATTGTCTAGTAAGCCATCTTTCCTTATCTCCCACCGAACTTGATGCTAGCACACAACGTTGCACGTTTACGCTGTTAATAAAAACTAGATCTAAGCCTAGTGAAAAAAAGTCAAATGAGCTAACTCCTCAAGTCTTTGGGATAGTCCGTCATGATCAGAGAACACCATTAACTTTTTTCATGTGGTCGTTTCTCGGTCACGGTCATATCTAACATTTGCCTCGCAAATGCATATGAAACTCACCATCTTCGCTGAAATGTTTCTTGTTTCATAATAGCTATAATCATGTCTTAGTTTTTTGTTAGGAATAGAAGTTACTATCAGTATCGAGTCAACAAGTATTGTAATAGGTTAACGTGTAATAGTTAGTTTGATAAGCTAGTCAACACTATAACATCATCACCTTTATTCAAAACCCTTTTTACACAAAAATCCCAATTTGATTTCATGAACCCTAACCTTAAAATTCTATTAAATCGAAGATTATAAGTTACTTAGTTGTTACCTTAATTCAATATTAGAGAACACTAGGAAAGTCCCCCTATTTGGTTCTCACGTCACACCTACAAAAAACTAGAAAAATGAAGAAAGTTGTGGATAAATTTTGGCCCAATCCATCTAGTCTCATTCATAATATCGTGACATTTTCGATATACTTATTACTTAACATATTAACCTTTTAGTTTGAATAACAACTTAATTCACTTTGACTAATCAATAAAAATAAGTCTTTGAACTCATAAACATTGTAGTGAAATTATACAATAGCATTTTTGTAATAAAATACTTAAATCCTAGTTTTGCGGTGTAGCATTTTCTTTGGCCATTTGGTCCATCCCGTTCACCAGAAAGATTTTTTAAGTTAAATAGGGCTTTCTCAAACTTATGAGTTATGGATCAAGAGTCGCTTTAAGTATTTTCCGCTATCGTGGTGGGAGTGGTCATCGAAACCTAGGCAGATTAATTTATTTTAGTTTCTTGGTGTCTTTTGAGTTGTTTTGTCTAATAATCTTTTGTTTTATTTTTTCTTGTTCACTTCTTTTGGGCTTCTAACCGTAGTCTCCTAGAAGCTTGCCGAATTTTTTAATTGCATTAACAAAATCAGTTCTTTTTTTGGAGAACTAGGATATATGACAAATGTTTACCTCATGGATGACGCCATTTAGGCAACAAAAATTACATTAACAAAATCAGTTCTTTGTTGGAAAACTAGGATATATGACAAATGTTTACCTCGTGGATGACGCCATTTAGGCAACAAAAATTTTAAAAACATCCCCCAAACTATGTGGCGAGTTACGAAAACTAACACGTAATTTTAGGTATTTACGATTTTATATAACAAACTTTATTTATCAAAGATCTAACAAATATCTAGCTATTTATTTATAAAAAATATAAACCGATGACAAGGTCTCTAAATTTCAAACAGAATGACCCCAATATTGTAATACTTTTGCTTACGCATGATTTTCTAAATAAGTTTGAAGTTTAATATATGTTTTTTACAAAAATAAAATATAATTCAAACCACACCTTTAACTACAAAAACTACCCTTAACTTTATTCTTTTACATTTATATAAAATAAAAGTTGAAAAAAATTTCAAAACACACACCTAAACTGTAGGGAATTATATTTTGTAAAACATATTTAAGATTGTTTAAGTCTGTTTAGTATTAGTTCTGGTAGTATTACAGTTAAGTCAGGTAAGACAGAATTAAGTCTGTCAGTGTTAAGTCTGTTGGTTAAGTCTGTGATACGCGTACAACGCGCGTTCGGGGTCAAAGGAACTTCCTTTTCGTCGAGCAAGTTTTTTAACACCCTAGGCAGTGAACCTAATCGTTGTAGTGTAGTATTAGGGTAAGCCTCGGGAATAGATATCGTTCTCTAGGGGAATAGGAATGCTAGTGAGAAATTACTACGCTAAGGTTGGGGTTGAGGAAGATTATTTTTTTATCTTTTTTATGTTTTTTAGGAAATGGAAAGGTACGAATCTCGGGGTATTGGATTTGGGGGGTTGGTATTTCTACCGATTACTCTACTTATCTAATATCTAGACTAAGGTGAGTGTAGTCTATGTCTATTGTTGTGTGCTCTTATGATGATTAAAAATGTGTTTACTTAGATGTTATTACTCCCTAGTTATCTCCTATTGATGGTTGAATTGTCACGTCCTTATTCTTAACGCGTTGTGTTTTCTAAGGTCGTAGGGTATGCGTTTATCCCTAACTCTTTGAAGCTACCTAAGGTTAATGACTACGAAATCTCTAGGATTCATAAACTTAACACTAAGGTTATCTTTGGATATTTAGCCTACAATTCCACTAGTAACTATAAGCTAAGGTTCAACAAATACTAATCAAGTATTAATAACACAACGGATGACCTATCGCAATACTAGGTCAATCAAAATTAAGATAAGAGACAACCAATCAATATTCAATACCTAGGTTTCATAGATCTAAGCAAACACACAAGTAAATTAGCCGGACATGGAGAACTTGCAAGCATACACACAAACAATTAAAGACATGATTGAATTAATGAAGTAAAACAATTATCTTGTTGTAAAATAGGGTATGGAACCCTAAGATACTGCCCAAGACAGCCTTGGTTCGGTTTAGGTTTTTACTCCACAAAACTACCTCTTTAAAAACTGAAAATTTGGATTCTATATAAAGTGTTACAATATGCGACGGCGTCACTCTTTAATTGTGACGCCGTCGGGTCGCCGCCATTAGGGTTTCATCTTGGACATGTAAACTCTGTGACGGTGTCACCTTATGCTCGTGACGCCGTCGGCTTCAACCTCTGACGCCGTCAGGATCCATATCTAGGTCGTCTGAGTTGTGACGCCCTACTCTCTTAAACCTGATGCCGTCACTTGTAAAATATCAATTTGCTCTCTGAGTCGTCTCAAGATGTGTCGTGACGGCGTCGCAATTAATCCGTGACGCCGTCCCCTTCAATTCCAGCAGCTTGAGTGTCTCGATTCTTGACTTTGGCCATTTTCTTCATATACTCGCGCCTTTTCGTCCGAATAAGTGTCATTCCAGCAATTTGCCTTCAAGAGACCTAAAAAGTGAAAAGGAACGAAATTAAGTAGTAACAGATACAAAAGTAATCAATTAAGGGCTTAAATGACCCCTCAAAAGTTTACCTTTTAAATCCTTATCAAATATCCCTACACTTGGTATTTGCTTGTCCTCAAGCAAATGTGCTTTTAGCCAATTAATTTATAAGCTAGGGGTCATGAAGCATTAGTTTAGAACAATTCACAACACATATAAGCCCCGCAAAAGTCATAACAAGCACGGAAATTACATACTAGCAACTCACAAGTGGTGTTTGGATACTCTCATCTCTCGGGTGTATATGAAATATATCAAATTGGAAATGGAAGATAAACACTCATTAACCGGTCCTAGTACATAGATTATCATAGGCTTGAGACTAGATCAAACCTCCATCGCTTTGGCGTAAGCACTTAGGAAAAACTATCCAAGAGGTCTTTCAAAGGGTTGTAACGTTAGGCTTATGGTAGGGAAACAAAGGGTTTGGTGGGATAGGCGATTTAGTGGTGGCAAGTCAAAAATCTTTATGTTACAAGAATGTGAAGAATGGCGTTGCTAAGCCAAGACTCGACACTCAAAACTCTAGATAAATTAAAACGAACAAACATACATTTAAAGATAGATGTAGGATGGTAGCCCGTTTTTTTTTATTTTTTTTTATATACACTTTTACTTTAATAAAGAGAATTTGAATTACTCTTGAGTTTATAGGCACATCCCTACACTTGAGTTTTTATTACTCTAACACTAATTTGACCCGAATTGAAAAGATCAAAACACTTGGAGTACATTATTACGCAAATAAAGAGAATTTGAATTTAACGTTCCCTTCCCGTCATTTCATAAAATTTAACTTTTCCCATGAGTCCCAATCGTCCCAAAACTGTGTACAAAGGATATGACTCGACTTAGCAACTTATGCAAGCAACTAGATAATTAAACTAAGGGTTTAGTATGATAACAATAATGCACTAAAAGTGAGTGCATACAAGGTAGGATAAGGCGATTTGAGTGTACATTTGGGGGTGGATTGTAAACAATGCTCTTCATTGATATTCTGAAAAACCGAAACATAACGAGAACCGCGAAAAAGGATAGGCTCTGAGGGGTTAACTAAGTGTATCGTGTACTAAAGATGAGTATAACGCAAGGGTGTGGGGGAATTACTCAACCGATGTGGAAGAAGTAATTATAATACGGGTATCAAACAAGGGTTATCCTAATGCCTCTTATCATTTAGTTATTCCTAACTACACAAGTGTAGTCTTACTAGCGATCTCGAAATGCATCACAAAACAAGTTCTAGAATCTATTATACTACTGGTACACACTCAAAGCATTAAAGTGGAATGCTTTAATTCCTACAAATCTAAGGGCGATCCTCACATTTTGGGTTGAATTTAAGTGGTAAAGGGTTTTTTTGTGCTAGTCATATAACTTCCTATCCATGAGACGCTTTATTAAGACTAATGGCCCACTCCTACATGTCATGAAAAATTTTAAATTTGGTGCCAAAATTACCCTAACCAATATTTCTCATGGTTTATTACACAAATGAAATTGGACAAGGCAAATAGTCAAGGATAAGCATAGTTTCAAAGTTCCCGTTTTATTTTCCCTCCCTACACTTAAGCTGAACATTGTCCCCAATGTTCCCCGAAAGTATCAAAGTTATGATAATAGAAGGTAATTAAAAACGAAAGAAACTAGTACTCCCCTGATTAGCTCGGTAGGATCCGTGTGAAGTAGTGGTTAAATCTTTCTTCAAGAAGAGTGTTTGCGTGAAAAGCTCCTTCCAATCTTATGTATCTTCTTCTTGATAAATAAAACCTGCACACTTGAAGAAAAAAAAGAAACCTTCGCGTAAAATCGGCGGTAACAATATATATATGACATTGCTAAACTAGGATATAATGCTTTTGGAATGGATGTTTACGTATTTTCTGGAAAATTAAGACCTGAAAAATTCCAAAAAATTTATAAGTAGCTCAGAAAACGAGAAAAAGTAGTAAGCAGTTTCTACTCCTCCTGACGCCGTCAGGTTGCGACCCTGACACCGTCAGGTTATCCTGACAGAAACTGGTCTGCGATTTTCTGGAAAATTTATATCTTTAGAATCTGGAAAAATTTCCTACAAAACATCCATTATGACTCGATACAAGCATTTGACTCGAACAAACACACATGTACATCTTTTAAATAATTGTAATTCTCATGTTCACGTTCTTTTTGAAAACGTGTGTAATCCTCCCTACATTTATCCCTTATGTAAAATACCTTTATATGTAATTAAGACGAGGTTAAAGACAAAATAAAGCATTTTTACAAATTCAAACATGAGAATAAACAATCAATAAAATATGTACGACACACAAACAAGCAAACAATTAAGCATGGGTTGCCTCCCACGAAGCGCCTTTCTTTATTTATGAGTCTTGTAGCTAGACTCGAAGTCGTGCCCCTACGTACCGATATAGGTAAGCCTATCCTCTAGAATGTCATAAGGATCAAACTTATCATTTAAGTTCCTAGTGGTACGCTTGGTTCGGTATGCCTTTTCAAACTTTTCTCCATCGGGGTCATAGATCGTTATCCTAATGTGCCACTCTCCATTACCATCACTAGACGGTCTATCCCAATTCCATTTATGCTTAGGCTTATAGCTCTCAACTTTCCACTTATTCATGACAAGGTTGACGGGCAAGCTTCATAGAAACTCAGTCATCTTCCTAAATACTAAGGCGTCCTCGAACGGGTTCACTTCCATGTCCCTAGCCAATTCTTTTTCATGGAAAGTCGCATGACTAGCAAAGGCTTCATCTAGATAGAAAGGTCATTGGGGCCCTATGAAGTCTTTATTAATCCAAGGTCCATATCTAGATGGTGTTCTATCCAACATAGTCTCATGTGGGATTTCCTCTTCTTTGTAGTAAATATGCTTTTTGACATCATAAATTGACCTAGCACTCCCTTATCCTACCACTATTTTGGAAATCTTACAATCAATGATGGCACTAGCGGTAGCTAAGAATCATCTTCCTACAAGCAATGGGCATGTCGGGTCCTTATTCATGTCTAGCACATGGAAATCCGCCAAAAGAATCAATTCTCCTACGTGCACTACCATGTCTTTTATTATTCCCACCGGATATGCAATACTACCGTCCGCTAGACCTAAGATGGTTTCTGTTGGTTCTATCTTACCTAAGTTAAGGCTTCTATGGAGGGACAACGGAACAAGATTGATGCATGATCCTAAGTCGGCTAGAGCTTCGAGAGGTTTGGAAGTTCCAAGCCTACACGGAAGAGTGAATAGCCCAGGATCGTCTAACTTCTTAGGTAAATTATTTTGCACAAACGCGGACCCATGTTTTCCATGTTTAAGTTCTCGCTCATATTTTTCTTTTAAAGCATTATAATAAGGTGCATGAGCTAAGACTTCAAGAACCGGTTTCTCTTGATGGAGTTCCTTGTACTCCTCCTCTAGATTAGGTTTGGGTTCTTGGTTGACGGGTTTCTCAAGAGTAGGTTTTACCAATGGTGCGGGGCCTTGGTACCTCATTTGGGATCGCTTGGAACCCTTGTTAATAGCGTTTACCGAGTGGACCGTTGGGTGTGAGGGGCATGGATGTGCATTCTCCCATGGTGAACAAGAACATGAAGTCGATGAAATCGAACTCACTTTTGGGTTCTTTATAGTATCACTTGGGAGTGCTCCAATTAACCGGTTGTTGAAGGCTTTTAAGAGGGCGTCAAGCTTGTTTGTCACCTCTGTTAATACAAATAAGCCGTAAAAACGTTTATTTATATTCTACGATCTTCTAATGTTTTGTCGATAACAAACGTAAAATCATATTAACGAAACAAATAAAATACGTAAATGGTTTGAACTAATAGTTTCTAACATATTCACATTTTCACATAAAACACTAAAACAAGTATAAGTGATTTTATGATTTAGTATTACATATGTACAACAACTAGTGTTTACATATTTTGGTAAATATACACATAACTAGTATGTAGTATATTGGGTAATGTAAATGGGTAGAAACTTAAGTATTTGACCCATTGACCAAATACATTGAATGTAGTTGGGTAAAAACAAGTATACACTAAATGGGTAAAAACTAGCAAATGGTATTGACCCATAACCCATGGTTTTATATATACCACTTGACTAAGTTCATTGTACTCTTAATACTAGCAAATGGTATTGACCCATAACCCATGGTTTTATATATACCACTTGACTAAGTTCATTGTACCCTTAATACTAGCAAATGGTATTGACCCATAACCTATGGTTTTATATATACCACTTGACCAAGTTCATTGTATCCTTAAGATACATTGTATCTAGAAAGAAAACCATGGATCAACCCATAACCCATGACCCATAAACTAAAATACCCATGGGCAAAGAGGAGCGTTCCACGGATCCCTGACGTTGTGCTAGCCGGATCCCAAGTGGAAGGGATCCGTGGGATCCGGGGAACAGTAGAGAATTTTCTCTATAAATAGAGAGCCATTTCTTCCTTTCTATTCATCCCTTTACACACATACTTCCCCCAAGTATTCTAACCCTCTAACCTCATATCCAAGAGATCTATGTAGCTTTTCTCTTTTGTTTTTGTGTGATCTTCTAGGTTCCTCTTAAAGGAGAGATCACCACATCTTGAAGACGTGCAAGCTCAAGTCCATGAGTTGCCATGCTTCGTCATCATCAAGACAACGAAGGTTCTCTTGTTGATAGATCTACCTTTCTCCATAGATGTTGGGTTGAAGGCATTAGTGAAGAATGCCGAAAGTGTCAAGATAAAAGCATTAGTGAAAGGTGCTCATCATCCGTGTCAAAGCATTAGTGAAGAATGCTAAAGGTGTCAAGACGAAGGCATTAGTGAAGGGTGCCAAGCGTTGTGTCAAAGGCATTAGTGAAGGATGCCAATGAATCTAATCAAGTAGCATTTGGGAAGAATGCTTAGGTCGTATAATTGATGAGGTGCATCGTTATACTTATAAGTAGTTGTTTATTTCCAAGGATGGTGATATCCTTGATGATATTGTAACAAGGAGTAGATCTCCTTGATATTAGGTGTTGTGTTGTGAAGGGTAGTAATTCCTCCATGGTAATGGAACTAGGTGCTTAGCCTAGTACCTAATAAAGGGTAGGCGACGTTGTGCTAGGATTAGTTCTCCTTGGTGTGAAAGAACTCGGTGGTTAGCCTAGCACCGTATAAAGGGTAGGCGACGTAGTGTTAGGTGTGGTTCGCCTTGGTGTGAAAGAACTCGGTATCTAGCTTTGTACCGGAAAAAGGTTAAGCGACGTTGTGAAGGCTTCTCCGCCATAAGGAGTTGGTGTAGTGCTTACGAACTCTCGAGTAGGTGACTCGGGGAGTAGAGTAGGGCAAGGAAGGTGTCCTTGTAGCCGAACCACTATAAATACTTGTGTCGTGGTGATGTGCTTCTTACTCTTTATCTTTCATTACAAGTTTATATATCTATCTATCAACGTCTAACATAAACAACCAAATAGATTGACATAAGTCGATCTAAATATTTAAAAGGATGTTTTAAATTGGTAAAACTATTCAACCCCCCCTTCTAGTTTTCCACAATTGGTATCAGAGCTTCGTTACCAAGTTTTATTTTGTATATTGTACTTTGAAAACTTGATACGATCCGTGTATCTTTGAAAACTACAAAGAAGGGAATTTCTTAAAACAAAAAGTCATGTTTTTAGAAATCATCATATGTTGGATAGTGATAGATCATTCTAACTTTTTCCTTTGAGAAGTCTTCATACTAGGATTTGGGTATCTTAGAAGATCATGAAGTATTTCGCGTCTATGGTTTCTAAAACCATAAAAAGGGAATATAGCAAAGGATTGTGGTATCTTAGAAGATCATGAAGTATTTCGCGTCTATGGTTTCTAAAACCATAAAAAGGGGATATAGCAAAGGTATGTTTTCTTAGTTACATTTTTTTAAAAAACGTGCTAAATTGCTTGTGGACAAAATGGTGATATATGCTTCTATCTTATAATAAGCATAATATGAAAAGTGTTTTAGTGATTTTTTTTTCGTTAAAGTTTTGTTGTTAGATATCTTGTTAATCAAGCTTGAATAAAGGTAAAAATGGGTAATATAACTTCACTAAAAAGTCTACAAAGACTAAACCTTTTCGTCGGGTCAAAACGTACATTTTTGTAATTCTGTGTCAGATCCGCGGATCCCTCAGGTTACACTGGACGGATCGCTCAAGCAAGGGATCCGTGGGATCCGTAGGTACAGAAGACAGTTTTTGTCTGAATTTCAAAAATTCATAACTTTTTAACCGTAAGTCGTTAGAAGTCGTGCCACCTATCGTTTTAAAGGTATTTGAGTCTACTTTCATTTAAAAATGATTTCATAAACTGATTCAAAACAATAATTTACAGAATCATTGATTAATAATATAAAATCATTTTTCGGTCATAACTTTTGCACAAACTTTTGATCTAATTGGAGACGGATGTTTTTGCTTTTAAATAACAATGTGTCCTCTATTGAAATTAAGGTTTTGATCATATTTATAAATATAAAATAAACTAATCAAGCTTGGTATACATGTTTATATTTAACACAAAGCGATGAAAAGAACTTTCGTTTGCTATGCTAAATGATAAATTGTCTTCTTTGCATTACTTGATTATTTGCTTGTCTCAAATAGCTTTTGTGCTTGTTTGATTGAATAGCATATGTGGTTTCCTTACCTTGCTATTCATTCTCTTGTTTTTCGATTTAGTAATATTCTACTAATCAATGTGCTATTTGAAGCAGTGTTTGGGATAACATCTAGTTGTGTCGAAAATGTTAGTTTAGATACTTAGATAAATCATATAGGTTGAAAAATGTTTAAAACATATAACACACTAAATGGCTTTTTGATTGAGTTTGTCATGTGTGCAACATAAATGTTTTATGTGCCTATATGATTTCTTGATTTCATATTTTCTTGTATCGTTTTCTGAAAATAACAAGAATGTACATCGGATCATAACCTACACTTGTGTTGATGATGTACTCTCCCGTTTTCCTTTTCATGATCGCTCTCCAAGCTTCATAGTAGGATTGACAACTTGATTATTTCATCAGATATACTCAAGTAAATTATTTTGCAACGCAAATATAATTGTTCATATCCGAAAGTCCAAACTCAAAGCTTTCCAACAACATATGTTGAACTAGCTCTTCCAACCAGTTTTTGTTGTTTACCATATGGACAACTTTTAAACTTATTTTTAACATGACACCTTCGTTACCTTAGTTGTCTCAAGTATAATATTAAACGAAGCAAAGTATCATCATTGTTACTCTTCGATAGGCCATTGTAGGAATATAAATTTTCCGAACTTGAGAATGAATACTGGAGAACTTATTGCACTAGAAACTCAATTTGACCTAACGGTTGAATTGCTTCCTTGATAGAAGTTGGGTATGTGGAATCGCCCGTAGAAATGGTCGTGTTTAGCCGTAAGTGAGCACCACTAGTAATAGTCTCATATTCATTCTCTCACTTGGGAAATTTATACTTCTATGTTTTCCTAAAGTAAGTTTACAATGGAAATACTTTGCATTGTCTTAGGATTACTAATCAAACAAGTTGTAAAATTAATTTTCCTTTAGTTAATCACAACCACTTGCCTCATCAAGCGATTATCTTGCTTTGATTGAGAAGAGCTACATGACTTCATGGACGAAGTTCATTGTATGCTAATCACCATCCGTAATGACTATACATAGTTCATTGCTTATGTTGGCCAAAACAACCCTATTGTCTTGAACACCATCATCTACTCTGCACGCCATTGTTAATACAAATGATTTACTAATCTAGATCGTAAATCTATTTTGAGCTTCTTGAATAGCGGTTGTTAAGTTTGATAAACCTATGTGTTACTTATGAGCTAGATCTCATTTAATTGCTTATGTGCTATTTCTACATGCTCTTAGTATGGTTTACTTGTATACATGTATGCTTACTGTAGAGATCATTAGCCTCTAAGTTTGATACTTATAACAAACGCTCACTGTTAAGTAAAACTGTCCCAGATGCCGGATCCCTAGTTTGTAACTAGCCGGATCCCTCAAGTGAAGGATCCGTGGGATCCGAGGAAATAGAAGTGGAGTCTCAATCCTTTACACCTCAAACCATGTTCCTAGACTACTTCACACTAGCTGAACTTAATACCTTAGGAACTCTTAAGTCCTTCTCATAGCTCATTAAGGATCACACTCAAAGTGATTTTCGATCTATCTTTCACCTAAACTCATTACTCTTCCGCTCTCTAGATCACTCATTATTTCTCACATGATCCATCACATCTAGACTTAGAAATCTTTCAATTATGGCAAAATTGATCATAATTATCCTTACCTCAAAATTGGTCGAAATGGATCAAATTCTAGTTCTTCCACCTTAAAACCTTTAGGATCTTCTCCAAGACATTATCCTAAGTCACTATTTGATCACTAGGATCATTTAGCTCCATTTGACACTCTCAAGATTTTAGTGTCATCTTTGTTCATTCATTGGTACTCACGAAAGTTCCAATTTCTTCCATATAAGGCAATCATTAGCTACATCACTCATTGCCCTTGAACATTTAAGTACCCTTCCATTTAAAGACACTTAGGAGAACTGAAAAAGGTATAGGCTTTAGACCTTTCAAAAATCACTTCTATCCTTTCCTAGCTGCTGAGAGCCGGATCCCTAGGATTAGCCTAGACGGATCCCCCATTGGTGGGAACCGTAGGATCCGGGGTGACAGGTTTATGTCAACTCTTGCTAGAACAATCATTTCAAGCTCATCTTGCTAACTTGAACACTCCACCTCATCCTAATTAAATCCCTAGATCAGTAAAACTCTAAAGTTGACTCTTGTGCATGCTAATCATCACATTCCAAAGGATATTAGAGGCTTAAGTCTTGAATGCACTTGCTAAATCCTTCCCTTTATAAGTCATCTTGCTAGAATCCCTAACACAACATAATTCTTAGCATTTAGAAACCTTTTCCTTAGTCATTTCATCATGAGGAAAGCTCCTAGTGCTAACTCATCCAACCAAGAACCACCCTAGAAACTTTCTCGTGTTGTAAATGAAATTTCCTCAACCGAATCATCTCCGGTTAAACCCACAAATGGTAGGATTTCCCATCCACCGAATCATCATCCGTAAGAGATAATAGTGCTAGAATCTCACCTCAACAAACCCAATCAACAGTTGCCAATAGAACCGCAATAATTAGCATTAAACCTTTTAGGTTAGAAAAGGGATCATCGATCTCTAAACCAAACATACCTAGTTCTAGCAAAACGTCTAAACCTTCATTCCTAGAGCATGGACTACACTCCTTCACCGAGCCTCTCTCTCACCCAAATCTCTTTTCATTAGAGCATTCACCACCGAGAACTTCCCAATCACCAACTAGTCCATCGTTGGAAACAAGGAACCACCAAGGACTTGATCATATTAAGGAATTTCCATTACCACCACTCTGATTCCTAGTAGAACCTCATCCGAAATTACTCAATGTACCTCCATCATCATTTGTAGAACCTCCTAAAAATATCATGTTCCTAATCAAGACAATAATTGCTCTAATTATCTAATCACCCAAGGACTTGTTCAAGAAGTAGGAAATGAGTTGCATTTCATGTTTAATCATCTTCTTGAAAGATTGGACCAAATCAACAAGTCTACTCATCCCTAGACTCAAGCACATTGTTGCCTCTTATGCTTTGGCCACTTATTAGTTTTAGTAGAATATGGCTAAATCATTCTTTTAGTTTTTAGAGATTTGTTGATCATCTCTTATGTTTTATTGAATGATAGTTTACTTGCCATATTGCATTGAGTATATGTTTGTTGGCTGAATACATATCTCATTTTGATGTTAACATTACTTGTTACATCACCATTGCTGAATTTAATCATCAGCTATACGGATCCCTCAAAATTGCCTAGACGGATCCCTACTAGGAGGGAACCGTGGGATCCGTGAGACAGAAAACTATTTTTCTACTAACTTGGATCACATATGCAGGAAATTGTGCATTATACTTGTTTTCTAACCTTTGTTTTGTAGTTATTCAATCTACACTTGAAGCATTTGACACCCTAAAGCTAGGGGGAGCTTTGTGTCAAAACAATACATTGCAAATTACTTGCAATATTAGGAATACATTTCTCGACATCCCTTTGCAAAATTGCAATCATCAAGGGGGAGCACATTCGTCACTTAGACGAAATATTTTGCAAACTTTGTTGCAAACAAACTAGCTTAGTATTACTTTCTTGACGCCCTTACATAGGGATGGACTCGTCAAGGAGGAGTAAAGACGAGATCCGTTCCCGTTACTTGCTCTAAATATTTTTTCTTTCACATGTTTTTCCTAAAAACAATGTGTTAGTTTCCTTTCGAAGCTCTTTTTGTTTCGACAAAAAGGGGGAGAAGAAAGTAAAAACTACAAACTCAAACTTTTACGAATTTTAGCTTTTCCTTAAAATAATTTTATGTTTTGTCATCAACAAAAAGGGGGAGATTGTTAATACAAATAAGCCGTAAAAACGTTTATTTATATTTTACGATCTTCTAATGTTTTGTCGATAACAAACGTAAAATCATATTAACGAAACAAATAAAATACGTAAATGGTTTGAACTAATAGTTTCTAACATATTCACATTTTCACATAAAACACTAAAACAAGTATAAGTGATTTTATGATTTAGTATTACATATGTACAACAACTAGTGTTTACATATTTGGGTAAATATACACATAACTAGTATGTAGTATATTGGGTAATGTAAATGGGTAGAAACTTAAGTATTTGACCCATTGACCAAATACATTGAATGTAGTTGGGTAAAAACAAGTATACACTAAATGGGTAAAAACTAGCAAATGGTATTGACCCATAACCCATGGTTTTATATATACCACTTGACTAAGTTCATTGTACTCTTAATACTAGCAAATGGTATTGACCCATAACCAATGGTTTTATATATACCACTTGACTAAGTTCATTGTACCCTTAATACTAGCAAATGGTATTGACCCATAACCTATGGTTTTATATATACCACTTGACCAAGTTCATTGTATCCTTAAGATACATTGTATCTAGAAAGAAAACCATGGATCAACCCATAACCCATGACCCATAAACTAAAATACCCATGGGCAAAGAGGAGCGTTCCACGGATCCCTGACGTTGTGCTAGCCGGATCCCAAGTGGAAGGGATCCGTGGGATCCGGGGAACAGTAGAGAATTTTCTCTATAAATAGAGAGCCATTTCTTCCTTTCTATTCATCCATTTACACACATACTTCCCCCAAGTATTCTAACCCTCTAACCTCAGATCCAAGAGATCTATGTAGCTTTTCTCTTTTGTTTTTGTGTGATCTTCTAGGTTCCTCTTAAAGGAAAGATCACCACATCTTGAAGACGTGCAAGCTCAAGTCCATGAGTTGCCAAGCTTCGTCATCATCAAGACAACGAAGGTTCTCTTGTTGATAGATCTACCTTTCTCCATAGATGTTGGGTTGAAGGCATTAGTGAAGAATGTCGAAAGTGTCAAGATAAAAGCATTAGTGAAAGGTGCTCATCATCCATGTCAAAGCATTAGTGAAGAATGCTAAAGGTGTCAAGACGAAGGCATTAGTGAAGGGTGCCAAGCGTTGTGTCAAAGGCATTAGTGAAGGATGCCGATGAATCTAATCAAGTAGCATTTGGGAAGAATGCTTAGGTCGTATAATTGATGAGGTGCATCGTTATACTTATAAGTAGTTGTTTATTTCCAAGGATGGTGATATCCTTGATGATATTGTAACAAGTAGTAGATCTCCTTGATATTAGGTGTTGTGTTGTGAAGGGTAGTAATTCCTCCATGGTAATGGAACTAGGTGCTTAGCCTAGTACCTAATAAAGGGTAGGCGACGTTGTGATAGGATTAGTTCTCCTTGGTGTGAAAGAACTCGGTGGTTAGCCTAGCACCGTATAAAGGGTAGGCGACGTAGTGTTAGGTGTGGTTCGCCTTGGTGTGAAAGAACTCGGTATCTAGCTTTGTACCGGAAAAAGGTTAAGCGACGTTGTGAAGGCTTCTCCGCCATAAGGAGTTGGTGTTGTGCTTACGAACTCTCGAGTAGGTGACTCGGGGAGTGGAGTAGGGCAAGGAAGGTGTCCTTGTAGCCGAACCACTATAAATACTTGTGTCGTGGTGATGTGCTTCTTACTCTTTATCTTTCATTACAAGTTTATATATCTATCTATCAACGTCCAACATAAACAACCAAATAGATTGACATAAGTCGATCTAAATATTTAAAAGGATGTTTTAAATTGGTAAAACTATTCAACCCCCCCTTCTAGTTTTCCACAACCTCGTCTTGTTGTTGCTTGAAATCGGCTTCAAGCTTAGTCAATCGAGTATCTTGAAATGACATGAATCTAGACGCAATTGCCTCAAGACTAGTGGGGTTCCCGGTGTTTGGATGGTTGAACCTATTAAGTGGACTAGATGAGCTATGGGGTGGGTTTGAATTTTTGTTCCACTTAAGGTTAGGGTGATTCCTCCATGGGGGTTATAGGAGTTTCCTAAGTTGTTTTGTTCGGGCTAGAAAGTGTACCACTTCTCTCCCGCTCCGTTGGTACGCATGGAGGCATAGTCCGCAAAAGCTTGTTCGGGGAGTCTTGTGCAATCTCGAGTGTCGTGGGGACCACTACACAATTCACAAGGTAGAGTGATTTTGTTTACTTGTTGTGAAGACTTAGGATTTTCGTAGGAGCTCATTAGGAAATTAACTTGATCTTCAAGCTCGAGCATCCTACGGTTGGAAGATTATGAGACAATGGGAGGCAAGGAGATTGCCTTTACGGTTTTGGGTAACTCACGGGGGTCATTCCAACTTTTGTTGTCATAGAGAGCAAGGTCCTCTATTATTCCCCATGATTCTTCCGCGGTGAGATCACTAAGTTTCCACTGGCCGCTTGGTCAATGGATCACTTAGTAGGAAGTCCATGGAATGCACATCCGTTTTGCACCAACCGGATGATGTCGGATCGCAGGGCCGTAGTTTGGGCTTGGTCGGGAAGCTCAATGGTGTTTCTATAGCCAAGGTGGCTTGGTCTGGAGTATTCACCAAGAGTACGGCCTCTTGGCGGGTCATTTGGTGGTGGGTTTATGAGTGGTGGTTGATTATCACCTTCCATGATGAAAAGTGATGGGATTTACGAACAAAGGTCACAAAGAAGGGGGATAGAATACAAGGAAGCTAAAAATGGAAAAAAAGCTTACTTGATAGGAATCAAGCAAGGGAACCTAAACAAGGTGAAAATCTAACTAGCTATTCTATTCCCCGGCAGCGGCGCCAAAAACTTGATACGCGCACAACGCGCGTTCGGGGTCAAAGGAACTTCCTTTTCGTCGAGCAAGTTTTTCAACACCCTAGGCAGTGAACCTAATCGTTTTAGTGTAGTATTAGGGTAAGCCTCGGGAATTGATATCGTTCTCTAGCGGAATAGGAATGCTAGTGAGAAATTACTACGCTAAGGTTGGGGTTGAGGAAGATTATTTTTTATCTTTTTTATGTTTTTTAGGAAATGGAAAGGTACGAATCTCGGGGTATTAGATTTGGGGGGTTGGTATTTCTACCGATTACTCTACTTATCTAATTATCTAAACTAAGGTGAGTGTAGTCTATGTCTATTGTTGTGTGCTCTTATGATGATTAAAAATGTGTTTACTTAGATGTTATTACTCCCTAGTTATCTCCTATTGATGGTTGAATTGTCACGTCCTTATTCTTAACGCGTTGTGTTTTCTAAGGTCATAGGATATGCGTTTATCCCTAACTCTTTGAAGCTACCTAAGGTTAATGACTACAAAATCTAGGATTCATAAACTTAACACTAAGGTTATCTTTGGATATTTAGCTTACAATTCCACTAGTAACTATAAGCTAAGGTTCAACAAAGACTAATCAAGCATTAATAACACAACGGATGACCTATCGCAATACTAGGTCAATCACAATTAAGATAAGAGACAACCAATCAATATTCAATACCTAGGTTTCATAGATCTACGCAGACACACAAGTAAATTAGCCGGACATGGAGAACTTGCAAGCATACACACAAACAATTGAAGACATGATTGAATTAATGAAGTAAAACACTTATCTTGTTGTAAAATAGGGTATGGAACCCTAAGATATTGCCCAAGACAGCCTTGGTTCGGTTTAGGTTTTTACTCCACAAAACTACCTCTTTAAAAACTGAAAAATTCGGATTCTAAATATAGTGTTACAATATGCGACGGCGTCACTCTTTAATTGTGACGCCGTCGGGTTGCCACCATTAGGGTTTCGTCTTGGCCACGTCAACTCTGTGACGATGTCACCTTATGCTCGTGACGCCGTCGGGATCCAAATCTAGGCCGTCTGAGTTGTGACGCCCTACTCTTTTAAACCTGATGCCGTCACTTGTAAAATAGCAATTTTCTCTCTGAGTCGTCTCAAGATATGTCGCGACGGCGTCGCAATTAAGCCGTGACGCCGTCCCCTTCAATTCCAACAGCTTGAGTGTCTCGATTCTTGACTTTGGCCATTTTCTTCGTATACTCGCGCCTTTTCGTCCGAATAAGTGTCATTCCAGCAATTTGCCTTCAAGAGACCTAAAAAGTGAAAAGGAACGAAATTAAGTACTAACGGATACAAAAGTGATCAATTAAGGGCTTAAATGACCCCTCAAAATTGTACCTTTTAAATCCTTATCAGTCTACCTGTACTAATGTAGTTAAGTCTGGCAGAACAAAGTGTTGATTGTTAAGTCTATTTATGATAAAAACAGAATAGTTTGTTAGAGTTATAATAGGGAAGGATATGTACACATAGAGATATCTTAGGAAGAGATATCTTTACCCTTCCACAAGTCTTGTAGTCAATTAGGGTTTTCTTGTTGTCTAAAAAGATCCCTAAGGTATTAGGTTAAGGTACGATTTGTAAGCCTTAACCATTGATCAAAGTAATCAATAGAAAATATGAAGTTAGTTTATTATTATGTTCTTCATACTTATTGTGTTAAGATTCCACATTAGCACATTAAAGTCTTGTTAAGAGTTCTTCACATAGTAAATTTGGATTTATTCAAGTTTACTATAAGCAATACAAAGGCTACTTAGATACATAACTTTTGGACCTACAAACTATATAACAAGTTATGAAAATTACCTTAAAATTTTACTTTTTACAATTTTTTAGATAACAAACTTGAGTTACCAAATATCTAACAAATGTTTAGCGATTTTCTTATAAAAATATAAAGGTAAAAATGTCTTTAAATTTTGAATAAAAATAACCTAACATTGCAATGCTTTTAACTTACGAACGATTTTATAAAGAAATAGTGATTAGAATTTAAATTCCACTTTTAATTTTTCCGATAATAGGTCAAAAAAATTACAAATATTCGAATGATATACACGATAACAGATAAATAATAGAAATTGCATTATCCTATGTACTTAAACGTTTGTGTGGAGTAATATATTAACCGGGTGTAAAAACCTTTTACCAAAAGAAAAAATGCGTGAAATCAAATTATATATACATATGCAATATTTTTGTGCAAAAAAAGTAATATTATTAAATGATTTAATTGATCAAACAATACACCACCGCAAATCGCTGGTATTTAATACTCGTTTAATTTACATAAGTGAAAGCAGGTTACCTTGTACCACTCTACCATGTTGCACATAACGACTGAAATTATATCAAAAATGAATTTGTAGTTGTTTACCATACCAAAATATATGAAAGGGTCAAGATCGAGATCAATGATTCGCTAAAAGAGACACTGGTTAAATGATGACCGAGTTACTTCAAGAAAGATCAACATATTTACCAACTCTATATATCTTAAACATAAGGTTATTTAAGTTCGATCCATTACATTATGAAGGAAAACATTTCAATTATTTTGTGATGGATAACTAATATATGAAAAATAAACATACGATATTGTAGCTCAACAAACACCAGGAAGGGAGGGAGGGGTGCTTAAGTTCAAATAGAAATACATATGCAAAGTGTTTTACAACACCCGCATTCAATCACAACGAAGGGTTGTTCAATTTCAAATTCATAAGCATGCATATGAATATGAGATTAAGGTGCAAGGATGGCGGTATATATGACATCACTTGCAAGCATTGAACATGGTGTGAAGTTGAGGCTTCCTATGTATCCTTTGTAACTAAAACTTAAATACCATATTGCCTTCTGAACTTCTTTCTTGTGTATAATTATTCACTGTGTATAATTCATAATAGACAAAAACATCATTCTTCCTATCCCCTTCAACTTTTCGGATCACACAGACATGTGTTTTCTCATCTAAAATGTTCTTTAATGCACGGTAACCTCTTGAAAGTTTTTTGATCTTCGGGAGGCAACTTACACCCTAAAAAACACCTTGACCGCAACAAATCATCATATTACAAGATCCACTTTTATTTAATTAATGATGAGAGTCAACTATGCTTATAGCCAAGTTATTTTCCTTAATCTTGGTCTAATCTATACCCGTTTGGAGTTGGCAATGAAGTTCAACTATTTAAAGTTGTGACATGTATCTAAACGTATCATCCACTTGAATCCCATATATAAAGCCCAACAATTTATCGGGCTCCATTAATTTCACTTTTTGTTTAACAATATTTGGGACCTCCGTTGGAACCCTGGCCAATTTGCAATCCTTTCTCCCTTATATTTCAATCTGTTTTCATGTAATAACTCTTTATATACCACATCATAAAAGGTTATCATCTATTTGATCTTTACGCGTCTAACTGATACCTTTTGTGACACAACAGTAGTGGTGCTGCTAACTTTTTGGGTATCACCCTCCATTGAACAAGTAGGATCTCGAAACTTAACTTTAAAAGCTGACATTGAACAAAAAGAAGGGTTCTTTCTGCTTCCCATATCAATATCTGTAATCCTTTTGAGTTGATTATTTTTAAAAGGATGAAAGCTCACCACGTTGTCCTTGCCCTTTTCCTAGGAACTTGTCTTCCTAATATTCGAGTCTATATAATTCAATGTCATCAAAAGAATCCTTCGTGCTACAACAGTCTCAGTGACAATTGGTTTTCGGGCATCAGACTTCTTTAAACATGAAGGATCCAAAATTTTGACTTTACATGCTGTTCTTGAGTCATTCGGGTTACCCCTAGATTCAGAAGGGTTAAAGCTTTTGATTTCATTATCCCAAAAATACTTAAGGTCGTCCACCAACATGTTGTTGTTTGAGCTCATAAACGGCTTCAAATGTGCATTGCTTCTGAAAGAATCTTGTGGGATTCCACAATCAGGAAGGAAATTCTGAACAACTTGTACTCCAGTCTTGATCTTAGGGAGGGAATTCGTAGTCACCATTCTGGTTGGTTTTCTCAATGCTTCAGACTCACATTCATTAGCATTATTACTTGGTTCTTTTCAAGTTAGAGCAAGCTCGGTTGGTTTCTTTTGGAATGCCATTGTTAACTCTAAAGATAATAAATTTTCCATAGGTTGAAAGCCCACCACCTTGTCATTGCCATGGGAAGTAATCTTCCTATGATTAGATTCTATATTGTCCAATTTCAACAAAGGAATCCTTCGCATTACAGCAATGGTAGTGACTTTTGGTTTCTGAGCATGAGCGCCCTTCTTCAAACAGGTGGGATCCCAAAATTTAACTTGACCCTCTGGTGTTGAGTCGAAAGGGGTATTTCTATCGGATTCTGGGGCTCTAAACATTTTGATTTTTATATCCAGAAAATACTTGAAGTCCACTGACAAGCCATCATTTAAGCACTTCAATGCCCTCAAATTCTCTTGGTTTCCAATAGAATCTTTTGGGATTCCACAACCAGAAGGGAAAGTTTGAATGACTTGTACTCCAATCCTTAATTTAGGAGGAGGGATATTTAGATAGTGTTGTTATAGATTTTTTGAAAGCATTGAGGTCATGATAATTAGCATCATCATATGGTCATTTTTTAGGTATATCAGTCTAAGTTGTTTTCCTCTGGAACTCTATAGTTAATTGCGGCATAAATATGAGGTTAGTAAGTTATAGAAAATTACAAAGAAGTATCCCAAACAAAGATAAATAGGTTGTGAGTGTTTGTATACACGATTGATAGAGCAAATATAATCAGAACTTCGGTTAATAATTACACAATCATATTGTTCTTAAACATCAATTAATGCACTCAATCATGTACAAAAACACTCACAACCTGTTTATATTTGTATGAATATTGTTTGTGATTTCCTATAACTTATTAACCTCATATTTATGCTGCATTTAACTATAGAGTTCCAAAAGAAAACAACTGAGCCTGCATACCTTGAAAACAACCATTTAATGATGCTAATTATCATGACCTCAATGCTTTTAGAAAATCTATAACAACACTATCTAAATACCCCATCCTCCTAAATTAAGGATCGGACTACAAGTCATTCGGAATTTCCCTTCTGGTTGTGGAATCCCACAAGATTCTATTGGAAACCATGAGAATTTGAGGGCGTTGAAGTGCTTAAATAATGGCTTGTCAGTGGACTTCAAGTATTTCCTGGATATAAAAATCAAAATGTTTGAACCCCCAAAATCCATCCGGTAGAAATGCCCCTTTTGGCTAAGGACCAGAGGGTCAAGTTAAATTATGGGATCCCACCTTTTTTAAGAATGGTGCTCATGCTCGGAAACCAAAAGTCACTACCATTATTGTAACGTGAACGATTCCTTTGAAGAAATTGGACAATATAGAATCTAATCATGGGAAGATGACTTCCTATGGCAAGGACAAGGTGGTGAGATTTTTTAGCCTATGTAAAATTTATTATCTTTAGAGTTAACAATGGTAGTCCAAAAGAAAACAACTTAGCTTGCTCTAACTCGAAAAAACCAATTAATAATGCTAATGAATGCAAGTTTGAAGCATTCAGAAAAACTACCGGAATGGTGTCTACGAATCCTCTCCCTAAGATCAAGACTGGAGTAAAAGTTTTTCGGGATTTCCCTCCTGGTTGTGGAATCCCATAAGATTCTTTCGGAAGCAATGCACATTTGGAGCCATTTACGAGCTCAAACAATGACATGTTGGTAGATGACCTTATGTATTTTGTGGATAATAAGATCTAAAGCTTTAACCCACCCAAATCTAGGCGAAATAACCCTAATGACTCAAGACCATCAGGTAAAGTCAAATGTTTAGATCCTTCATGTTTAAAGATGTGTGATGCCCGAAACCAGTTGTCACTAAGACTTCTGTAATGCAAAGGATTCCTTTGATGACATTGAATAATATAGACTCGAATCTTAGGAAGACGAGTTCCCAAGAAAAGGGCGAGGAAAACGTGGTGGGCTTTCATCCTTTTGAAAATAATCAACTCAAAAGGATTAAAGATATTTATATGGGAAGCAGAAAGAACCCTTCTTTTGGTTCTACATTAGCTTGTAAAGTCAAGTTTTGGGATCCCACTTGTTCAATGGAGGGTGATGCCTAAAACGTTAGAGACACCACTACCGTTATGTCACCAGGAGGAATCAGTTAGACGGGTAAAGATCAAACATATGATAACCTTGTTTGATGTGGTACATGAAGAGTTATAACATGAAAATAGATAGAAAGATAAGGGAGAAAGGATTGTAAATAAGAGGGTTCCAACAGATGTCGCAAATATTGTTAAACAAAAACTGAAATTAATAGAGCATGATAAATTGTTGGGGGCTATATATGGGATTCAAGTGGGCGATATGTTCAGATGTAGGTCACAACTTCAAATGGTTGGATTTCATTGCCAACCCCAAACGGGTATAAATTATACCAAGATTAACGGAAAGAACTTGGCTATAAGCATAGTTGAATCTCATCTTTACTTAAACAAAAGCAGTTCTTGTGATATGATGATTTTTGGTGGTCAAGGTGGGCTTGGGATTTTAGGGTGTAGGTTGCCTCTTGAAGATCAAAAACTTGCAAGAGATAATTGTGCACTAAAGAACAATTTAGATGAGAAAACATGTGTCCGCGTGATCCGGAAAGTTGAAAGGGATGGAAAGAATGATGTGTTTGTCGATTACAGATTTTACACAGTGAATAATTATACACAAGAAAGAAGTGCAGAAGGCAATATGGTATTCAAGTTTTGGTTACAAAAGGATACGTGGTCAGCCTCAACTTAACACCATGTTTAATGCTTGTAGGTGATGTGATGTCATATATATCGCCATCCTAGCACCTTAATCTCATATTCATATGCATGCATATGGATTTGAAATTGAACAACCCTTCGTTGTGATCAAATGCCGTTGGTGTTGTAAAACACTTTGCAAATGTATTTCTGTTTGAACTTATAAGCACCCCTCCCTCCCTTCCTGTTGTTTGTTGAGCTACAATTTCCTATGTTTATTTTCATATATTAGTTATCCATGACGCCATAATTGAAATGTTTTCCTTCATAATTTAATTGGTCAAGTTTAAATAACCTTATGTTTAAGATATATAGAGTTGGTAATTGTGTTGATCTTTCTTGAAGTAACTTAGTCGTCATTTAACTAGTGTCTCTGTTAGCGATAGTAAGTTTTGACTTGTACATTGATTTCGATCTTGACCTTTTCATATTTCTTGGTATGGTAAACAACTACAAATTCATTCTTGATATAATTTCAGCTCTTATGTGCAACATGGTAGAGTGGTACAAGTAAACTCGCTTTCACTTATGTAAATTAAACAACAAGTATTAAATACTAGCAATTTGCGGCGGTGTTGCTTAATTATTTTACTTTTTCCACCTAAAAATATTGCATATGTATATATAATTTGATTTCATGCATTTTTTTGATAAAAGGTTTTTACACATGGTTAATATATTACTCTAAAAAAACGTTTAAATACATAGGATAATGCAATTCCTATTCTTTATCTAGTTATTGTTTATATCATTCAAATATTTGTAATTATTTTAACTTATTACTGGAAAAATAAGAAAGTTTAATTTAAAATTCTAATCACTATTTCTTTATAAAATCGTACGTAAGTTAAAAGCAATTGAATGTTAGGTTAATTTTATTCAAAGTTTCAAGACACTTTTATAGTTATATTTTTTTGAGAAAATTGCTAAACATTTATTAGATATTTGGTAACTCAAGTTTGTTATCTAAAAACAATTGTAAGTTTAAGCTAATTTTCATAACTTTTTACATAGTTTACGGGTGTGTTTTTAAATTTTTGTATTCAACTTTTACTTTACATAAATGTAAATAAATAAAGTTAAGGGTAGTTTTTGTAAGTTGTTAGTTTGTTTAAAGGTTTGGTTTAATTCTATTTTATTTTTGTAAAAAACATATATTAAACTTCAATTTTTTTAAATCGTGCGTAAGTAAAAAGTATTACAATATTGGGATAATTTTGTTCACCATTTAGAGACCTTTTTATCATTATTTTTTTTATAAAAAACAATTCACTAGATATTTGTTTTTTTTTTTGATAAATTAAGTTTTTATATAAAAAATCATAAATACCTATTATAGGGTGATTTTCATAACTCGCCACATAATTTTAGTGGACGTTTTTTATTTTTTGTCACCTAAACGGCGTCGTCCACGACCACTATTGTATATATGTATAATTTCCTACTTATAGTGAAAACTATTCCAAGAGGCAAACATTTGTCATATATCCTTGTTTTCCACAAAAGAACTGATTTTGTTAATGTAATTGCATATGAACTAATAGTTTATAATATTTAATATTTAATATATGAACTAAGAGTTTATAAAGATTCAAATATTAAGTTGTCACATTTATCAATCGAAAATTTAATTATTAACATATAAACTAATAGTTTATAAGATTTAAATATTTAGTTGTCACATTTATTAAATGCATTTATCACATTTATTATATTACATTTGATTATGTAGTTTTTATTCATTTATAAAATAATAATTAATAATTACATCAATGATACCAAACAAAACTTCTAAATTGATTTTTCAATTTTTATTCATTTGTAAAGTAATCATTAATACTTGCATTAATTATCTGAGACTAAAATTTTAAACATATATAAGATTTTATTCATTTGTAAAATCATCATTAATAATTACATTAATGGTATGAAACTCAACTTATATATATATATATATATATATATATATATATATATATATATATATATATATATATATATATATATATATATATATAATAGCCTCCAAGGATAGAGCACAAGTTGATAACTGATGTAATAAGTTATGATATTCCACTACGTTGATACAAATCGACTTCCTTTAGTTTAGGAAGATGGTCAATTTAACTTTGTTCTAAAGAAAAAAAATGTTAACAACATGATATAAAGTGCCAAAATATATACTTAAAACAATAAGTAATGTATAAAACTATACGGTTGAACGTAAAATAACGTTATATTTAGATTGGCTAATATAATTTACATCAAACCCAAAACATATAAATGAATCTTACCCTAAATTTATTTATAGACCTTAGGTGTAAAATTCTCATTTCAATATGTTTTTAAAATGTAGAAAATTTAATAATGGACTTAAAGATTTGCTAATGGGTTCCCTTTGAAACCTTTTAAGATGTAAGAAAATACATTCAATAAAAAATAATTATACTTATAAGTTACTATAGTTAATTGCGATTTTCAATTTTATACACTCATAGTTTATATTTATATGGATCTTTAAAACTGCCCAGTGGGCATCCATTTCTTATTTAATATATACCAATAAACTTTATAATTGCAATTTTAAAACATGATTTATTCTTTTGTTTTCTGTTACGCATAATTGATACTATAATTATTAGATTAAATTGATTGTAGTACCCAAAATTCATGTGTACATGATTAACGATAATAGCAAAAATCGGTATATGCCCGAGATTATAAATAATATTATCATTAATAGATAGCACTTTTAAATATTATTGTTTCATTCAATTAATAAAAATGTTAAGAAAAAAAGAATAAGGTACGATGTCATGTTAAGGAGTAATATATATAAATCAAAGTAAATAAAAAATGAAAATGTTGCTTTTAAAGGGGTAAATTTATTCGCAACATCCTTATTTTTAATGTTTTATCGCATGAAAAAAAATTATTAAATAGACAAGTTACCTGATAAATTGGAATATGAAGTTGATAGAAAGTAAAGGCAAATTCAGCAAAACCAACACCTTTGGGTAACCGAACTCTATCTGAACAAGGAAACAACATATGTAAGATTATTAATGAAAAAGAAGTTTTTCTTAAGAGAATATGTATCATCTGGATTAAATTAAATACACTAAGAATCGAAATACCATGAACAACGATCACATTAAAATATGATATTTAATTGGAATTGATATCTTCTTAACGAAACGGCAATCTAAAAAGGTATGTCTTCTTGTCGCCGTTCTCTTTTTCATTTTTTTGTCTTGTGAAATTGTGTTTGGCCTCATCAACCTTTTATCGTAAAAAGATATCTCAAATTAAATGATTAGATTGATCCAACGGCCATAATTGTTAGCACTCACATTTTTAGGGTTCACGAAATGTCAGCTTAAACCTATCTAGATTGTATGTTCGTGGGCCGAGGCCCAAATACTTTGTCGGCATAAGAACCTGAAGCACTCCATGTAAAATAAATGTGTACAAATACCGACAATGAGAATCAACCATGAAATAAGAAAATAATAGATACCAACAAAGTGTCAGATATTTAAAAATATAAAAGAGTGGTATTATTGTTGATAAAACAACGATTACAATAACTATGTATATGGTAATATAATCTTAGTGAACAAGATATTAAATATTATTTGTAAAATAAATTAAACTAACAAAGATAATAATAAACATAAAAATAAGATGGATTGAAATAAATAATGCATCAAAATATTTAACCTTCATGTCTATTAACATGAAGAGTACTGGGACAAAGTGAATCCAAATTAGTTCTTCAAATTTCAAAATATGAATCAATTGGTCATTCAAATTATATATTTTGAAAGGTTAGGAAACATCGAGGAGAGTTCATTTCTACACTAATAAAAATGTTGCATATCAAGAAAGATAAATCTCAAACACTCCATTTTTTTATGGAGACTAATGAAGAGAGAGATAAACTATTTTTTTTTAATTAAAATTGTAATCAAGTTTGTTTATTTAAAAATTAAATATCTTATGAACCGTTAATATATATATATATATATATATATATATATATATATATATATATATATATATATATATATATATATATATATATATATATATATATATATATATACTAGATTTCAAAGCCCGCCCAATGGGCGGGCATGACTTATAATTATTGTTAACATATTTTTCTTTATTGTAAGAAGGTTGTTATCACCAGTTAGAGAAACCTTCTACCCAATCCTTTTGAAAAACAAAATTACCTGTAATATTGGTATTAGGAATTTCATCACAGTTTAGAGCATAAATGAGTGAAAAACTATTGAAATAAATTAGATAAAGGAAGTAAATGTCGAGTTTTTCATAGTAACTCAAAGTGTATCTTAATGACTAACACCTCTGAAACCGTAACATTCAAAGTTTATCTTACAGTCATAATTTATAACTGAAGTATCATTGGATTTAAGAAGATTTGAAAGTAAAAATTCGATATTAATTTGAAACAAAAATTTGTCTTGCAGTTGCTATAAATTTCTATCTAAACCACCAATGAGCTACACATCTTCCATCCTGCCAGAATACTAATGATATAAAATGAACAACACATAATATAGTAGACGGTTGAGACTAAAGTAGTTAGTTGCATAAACTGGTAAAACGTGAGCATGTTACATCGAATGGTAAAAATGATACGACACTACGTCGATACTCTGAAATGATTTTGTAGTTATGTCATTATGTGTTATATAGACTTCGGGTGACATTCAACCCCTTTTGCTCATTTTTTTCATTCAACCCGATCGGGATGGAAGACAACCCAGTCATAAGTAATAGGCCACATCCAGTCATAGTTAAAGATCAGAGCGTAACAAAACAGAACAAACTAAAGTTACCTTGATAAAGGCCTGATGATTAGGACTTAAAAAATTCAAGTAAGTTTACTCTATCACTCTTTGAAAGTTCAGTAGTCATGCCTACATCAAGGAATATGACATGAGGTTTCGATTTAAATATCCCCATCCGAGATGATTTGCTCTGGAAAAGGATGTTTCCAGGGTGCATGTCAGCATGAATGAAGTTGTCAACCTAGAGGAAGAGTGAAACTATGATCATAAGCACCAATATATACTCGGTTCATTTAAATGCTGTACAGAATATGTAGGTTTCGAATTTGGCTTTTTTTCTTCTTCTATATATGTATGTATGTATCCATGTGCATGTTTTTACATATATATCAACATTTAAAATTTCTCTTTCTATGTGAATAATTTACATGTTTATTTCATTATCAGACATGGCTAATGGGAATGCTTTCCGTCATGTAATACCTGTAAATTTTATAGATGAATCTGAGGATAGACATGTCTGATGCCCGAATGTGGGCTAAAGTTGGTAATGTCAAACCATTAATAAAAGTATAAAACTATTATTTGGAAAATAATGAATATTAACCTCGACCTTTTATAGCTTACCCGTTTGATTACATTCACAGTTTATATTATCTTGTCTGAGATGTTTTACTCTAACCCGTTTACTTTCAAGACTATTAATCCTCTTTTCCATTTCCACAAACCACCTAAAGCCGCTTCAGCTAAAAATACAGATTGTGGGCCCCTTAACTTCACAAGGCTAGGAAGCAAAAGCATACCGATGGCTGCCCCTAAATACATATCAGACGTTGTTAGAGAAACAGATATTGAACGTTAGTATGGTGGGACCCACTGAGCTAAAACAGTATGAATGGATGGAAATATAAACCCTTGTGCTACTCCCACAAGCAATCGAGCTATAACTAAAGTAATCACTCTGTTTGGATCGAGTGGTACGAAGGCACACGTTAAAGACCATAGTATAAATGAGAGTAAGAGTACACGTCCACCACCTATTTTTTGAGCTGCCTAGTCACCAGGGACTTGTGATAAAGCGTATCCATAATAGAATGTAGAAAGTATAGTGCCTTTGCTTGATTGACTTACTCCTTCAGCATCAGCAGCAACTGTGTATGCAATTGAAAAGCCTACATGTTCTACGTAGCATACAGAGGTACAGATAAAGGTTAATATGAGGATTAAATAGCTGGTAGGGATCGTTGCAATGCCCATCGTTATGCACTTGTCTACTCTAAGTCGTTAATATATTTTTTGTCTGTTACTGAGATGTATACTCATTTTACATCCAAATCAAGTCAAGCCATATGACAATGGATGCACCTGCAAGGATATACATAGGAAAAACAGATTAGAAACTGGACATCAAAACTTGTGAATAAAAAAAAATTAATGATTTATGATACACAATCAAAGTAAGAAAAAAAATACTTACATGTAACAACCTTCATTTGAGACGCCAATTTGATCCGAACTGTTGTTCCACTGACATCCTGTTGAAACCAAGATCCGGACTCAACTAGGGTATAATAACAATGATTGAATAGATGCACAGCGGATAATAATTAACACAATCAAAGTTACCAACAAGGTTTTTCTTATTAAAACAATGATCCTCTATGGATCTTTTTCACTCTCTCTCAAGAGATGTTTTTTTGGAATCTTTTTCTCCAGAGAGTTTTCTTTTGTTCAAGTGTATATAATACAAAAGACATCAGTTCCTTTTATACACAAGGAACCCTAAATAAAAAATAATATAAAATAAATGCATATCACTACCTAAAATAGCTCATGCAAATCCTAACAAACTATAGAATATGCGGAATAACTATCTCCGCAGAAACAAACTATGCGCTAATATAATTTCAGCAGAAACTCTTCTTCAGTAGACTCTTTGCACTTCAGCAGAATCCATCAACAGTAATATCAGCAGAATTCCTACTTCACAGAATTCCCAACAATCCTCCCCTAAACTGGAATTTGACATGGTTAAGTTCCAGTTTCCTGATAGTACTTTAACACTTCAGAACTTGAGGATTGTCCTTGAACTTCAGTAGCAAAGAACCAAAATATTAACATCTCTATGATGTTAAAACTTTTGAAACGCCAGATCTTTGCAGCAACAAATGACAACATGTACATAAAAACATATGAGTTTCATACTATTCTCATCACATCCAGGTGTGTTAACTCCTGTGAGAGGCGAATCATTGAAAATAATGGATTTGATGTCTCTTTACCAATAGACATCTGTTAGGAATTAGAAATTCCATAGTGAAGAGTCGGTCACCCCAAATATAATCTAGCATAAGTTAGCTCGTAGACATATCGTTATTTACTGTTTTATTAGTTAGTTATTTAGTTTAGAGCAACACCGTGGAGGAAGGACGGGTCTTTACCAACTGTATGCCTGATCCACAGTCCGAAGGAGGACGTTTAGTTTGTAACTATATATACCCTCTACCTCCCAAGGTAGAGGGTTGGACCTTTCATTCATCTTAATCTAACCTTCTATGTTTTCTTTCACTTTCTCTCTCTAGAAAGGCTCCCACTTTCTCTCTCTAAAACCTCTAAATAATTCGACCATATTATTGTTTGTTATGTGTTTATGAAATCCAATATGTTACAATTGGTATCAAGAGCCATGGTTAGATCATATCGTGCACATATTTGGATTTCTAGTGGTTTTTAGGTGGTTTTTGAGTTTGAAAAAGTTTAGTGGTTTGTTCATCATTTGGTTGATTTCTTGTGTTAAAGCTTGGATTTTGTTAGTACTTTTATGTTTAGAATCATCACAAGTGTTTAGGTTTTCATTTGGTAAGCTTGAATCATCTTGGTTGGGTTGTTTTTGGATTGAAAAGTGATGTTTATGTGGTTTTTCTTGCTAGCGACTTGATATACGGATCTCTTTCTTCGTAGCGACTTGCTTCACAATTTTGTAGCGAGTTACAGTTTTGGAGCTAGCGACTTAGACCTAGCGATTAACAGTACAAGTAGTGGACTCTCCACTACGGGTAGCGACTTGGTGGTAGCGACTTGGTCTGTAGCGAGTTGCTCTTTAGCGACTTGAATCTTTAGCGACTTGAGTAGCGAATTGCTGCCAAAATTTTGCTAGCGACTTGAGACTTGAGGCTTAGCGAATTACTACTTAGCGACTTAGCTGTTTAGCGACTTGGTTCAAGTGTTATAGCGACTTGGTTGATTTTTACGAAGAAGAGGTTTGACCAAAGTTGACTTTTTACGTCAAAACTTCAAACGGCCATAACTTTTGATCCGTAACTCCGTTTTCAGCGAAATACCTGTCAAAACGACCGGAACAGGCTGAATATTGTGAGGTTTCACCACGATGTCGTGAAACGAATTTTTCGAGGCCCAAATCCCCTCCGAAAGGAAGTTATTGAGGTTTTAAGTTTTTAGACCCAAAAATTCTCCGTAAAAACGTGCATCAACCAATCCAAATCTCAACCAATCAACATTTCAGCTTTTCCTACGAACAATCTAAAGCCCTATCACACAATCGTCTTTCATTGTATCGATCCATCAGTCATCTTAACACATTCCATTGATTAAGTGTTTCAAAACGAACAATAAGGTTGATAAAAAGGCTTTTGATGAACTTTCAAACAAATTCTCAAATCTTGAAAAACATTGCATTTCACTTGAAATTGCGATACAAAGTAAAGAAGAAAGTTTCCAAATTAACAAACCATGTAAAAATCTGGAACTTCCTGAATTCCGTGAACTTTTTGAAATGAACACTTTGAAAGCTCAGCTTCAAGACAAAGAATCAACCATCAACAATTTGAAGAAACATATTTCTGGTATGCATGTGAAAAGTAATTTGGTTACAAGTAATTCTGATGTTAATGCTATTGATGATATTCAAATGAGAAATGATGAATTAGCTGTTTGTGTGGCCAAATTACTAAAGGAAAATGAGTCTTTGAGAAAGAATCACATAGAACTAAGTGACTCTGTCAAAGAAGCTAGAACTAAGTCAATGGAAACAAACTCTTTGATAGCAAAAATTGATGATCTCAAAGCTCAACTTCAGGAAAAGAGTTTCGCTATTGTTGCTTTAAAAAATGAGCTCAGAAAAACAACAGGGAATAGTGTGAACACTAAGTTTTCAAAACCATCAAACTTGTGGAAACCAGTTATTAGACAACCGAATGCGTTTAGATCTGAACGACCAAAATTTTCAAAAACGCGGTTTGCCTCCCAAGTTGATGCGAAACAAGTTTTGACAAAACCAGTCACTTCACCTCACTTGCCTAGGAAAATTGATATGAATGACTTGTATAAGAACTCTTATCTTGAAATGGCTAGAAAGAAGGCACATAATCGTAAAGATGGAATTTTAGGTGCAAGACCTAGGATGATGAATTCTTCAAAATTTCAAGGCACTGCTAGTAGTTCTAAGCCATTACCTAGGAACACTAATCTAAAGACTAGGGATTGGTGTACATCTAAGAGTAGTTGCGTTTCGATTAAAGCTATTCCCATAGCAGATCACTCTAAGAAATCTAGATCTATTTCTGAATCCAAACAAGCTGTTTGCTCAAAGTGTCTGAAATGTATCTTTAATGCTAATCATGATAAATGTTTCACAAAATCCCTGAAGAATGTAAATGCTCATGCAATGGTACAACCTGTTAAGTCTAGGATTCACACTAAGTCATCTACAGTGCATATGAAGCAAATGAAACCAAAAGCCTCACCTAGATGGTTACCAACTGCTAAATCTTTGGAAACTAGGAATAAGGATAAGTCTCTCACTATGCATAAGATGCCTAACAATCCTAGACCTTGCCATAAGTGGATACCATCTGGTAGAATTTTTAAGGATGCTAGACTTAGGTGGATACCTACAGGAAAGATGTTTACCATTAGCATTCTCAATGTTGACCGTGAAACCCCAAAGGGTTTGGATACTGATGTCACTAACCATAATATATGCAATCAAGTTTGTAATATTAGTGCAGGTAGTCCTTACTCAGTTGCAGATACTTCGATCCTTCAATACATGGACTGGCTTAAAGTATGGATAACAAAAGGATTGATATCTCATAATTCACGGGTTCTAGTTACTCAACATTGATATTCAATCGGCTATGACGTCTGTTCACTTCAGTTCAGGCCTCGTACTCTAAAGAAAAGAAAAGTGTACGTTTCAGTGCGCTTTATCTGTGAAAGAAGAGAAATCTTCTTATGACGTTTGAACACAACAGTTCAAGCCTCGTTCTTAAAGAAAAGAAAAGTGTACGTGTCAGTGCGCTTTATCTTCTGAAGAAGAGAAATCTTCTCTATTATGACCATTCTCATCAACATGCTTCATACTTTTTCCATGCGCTTCAGTCATTAAGTGAACCGGGCTACTGTTGATTGTTTTCTGATTCCACTTTCTCAACTATAATGACGATGACGACATCCTGTGCTGATTTTGCGGGGGAGAAGTGTGAATAGACTACAAATGGATAATGTTCACTTATTTAGTCAAGAATGGCATCTCCGTATGCAATTCTTGAGGGGGAGAAGAAGTGTGAATTTTTTGCATTGTTGATTGACATTTGAGAATATAAATGGTCATACAGCTCTAAACTCATGTAAGAACCGAGCTTCTTCTTATCGGGTCATCTTCACATGGAGTTTTTCTCTTCTAAGAGCCGTTGGTTGACATCTTCACTCGGATTGATGAGTTTATCGACAAAGTGCTTCCGGTTAATGCTTCACGTATACAGCAACATGATGATTCCGAAAAATCTATCTGTTCTTGTTTGATGTGATTGGTAGTTTGGTGTTACCATCTTGTGTGTTCGTTGCGGCCTGATTGCTATTTCCTTGATGAACATCGTTCTGTTCTTGTTTGATTAGGAGGGATTTTAGTTAAGAGGATTTGCAAGATGTAAGTTAATTGGGATGCTTTTTGGTGGAATGCTTTTTGGTGTGAGTTGAAGATGTTAACTATCTATTCCCCAACTGAACAATCTTGAAGAAGGTCGAGTCTACAGTCTGTTCTACATTTTCTGCTACATGTTAGAAGACTAAAGACGAGTTGCATTTAACGATCTAAAGACTTCTTCTTAATCTGGGAATTTATCAAACTGATTGTCGGTTTAGGGGAGAGCACTAATTGGGAGAAAGTTATAAGTCAGATTCAATTCCCAATTAGACTTGCTCATATTCTTTAGCAGTGACTACTCGAGACGTTGATATTGACTATTGTTGGACATTTGACACAAGGTGATTACTTCGGAGTTAATCATTTATCACTTATTTGAGATTGAAGTTGACTTTCACAAAGGCGTGTTCTTATTTGATAACTTGCTCGGGCTTAAGAATTTGAGTCGAAGACTTGGCTTATCTAGTTACCAGCAGTCGAGGTGGATGGTTGAAGACCTGGTTAACTATCACTATTAGGAGTTACTTTGTTTTACTCAGTGTCACACGCATATGACGGTGTGGATAATCGCAAGAGGTGTTAATGTCTCATACTTTGTTTGGGTAGTGAGTACTTAGAGATTTGCTTGAAGCATAAATTCTCTACACCGTTCTTCCATCATTAGGTGCAAGCTTAAGATACAAATGTGGGGAAGTTGACTTCAGTTTCAAGTATGGTATAGCGGGTTTTCTTCTTCAGTGGTCACTTCAAATTGTCCACATAAGGGTTGATAAAAATAGTCAGAGAGAGTCTTCAGCAAGTTGATTCTCACAAGAGTTCAAGTGTTCTTCTCAACAAACTTCTAGTATACGGGCTTACAATGAGCTGCTGATTCTGAAGTGTCAAAACTAGCAAGGAGAAAGGAGACTCACATATAATCACAAAGCGAGTAAACTTGATGAACTTAATTCTTCTAAGTGATTGAAGATATCCCGGGAAGACAAATGTTATTACCGCAGGGAAACTCAAGGTTTGACTCATGACGAGTAAACTTGATGAACTTAACTCTTCTAAGTGATTGAAGATATCCCGGTAAAACAAATGTCATGACCGCAGAGAAACTCAAGGTTTTACTCATGAAGGCTTTTGTGTTATTATTCCAACGACGTGGGGGAAGAGATGGAAGAGTTAGTTTCTGAAGATGAAAGAGGTACACAAGTGTGTGATGATTTTGATTTTATCACAATCATCAGGGGATAGAGATTGTGTACATTGGGGATGCTCAGCTGTTTTACCTAAGGGCTTAATCTGTGATTCAGAGATATAATCACTTATTCCGGTGTTGACATCCGCAGAGATTGTCACCCGCAGAGATAATCAGTGATTCGGCCTGCTTCTTCAATGTTATCGGTTATTCTCTCTTTGGGCATTCGGGTACTTCGGGTTCTTGAGCTTCATACACTTTCTTCAGGGGAGAGAAAAGTATACATCGGGGTTATTCTTTGGCTATTGGACTTAATCTGCTACTTCGATGGTATAAATTTCTTTGTCTTCGGGTATGTGTATTCGGGTTCGTGAGCTCTAGTCTAAGAGATTGACTGCATCAATTCAACTACTTGGGGGAAGTGGTCTCTTGACACCTTTTTGGAATGGATTGCTTCAGACTTCAGTAGAAAAGAAATTTGAGAAGATTATTTAAGTGTGGGATGAAACGTTGCTGGTGTTCTATTGGATGATATAACCTCGAACGAAGAATCACGGTGATTATTCTTAAAAGGAGCAGCAAGTTCGATGATAATGGTGTGCTTCTTTGTGCACCTGGCTAAGAGAAGCTTGAAAGAAAGCTTTGAATCTGCTCAGCTAAAGGATTTTCGGTTTGGGGGAAGCTGCCAAAGTCTCACTTTCAGATGGTTCAATTTCTTTCTTCAATGCAAGAGCCTCGAAAGCTTTGGTGGTGAAAGTTTTAGGGATGATGAATTCTATCTTCTACAACGGGGCTGCTTGATATCCTTATCTCGGTACTCGTATCATCATCTTCTTAAACTATATCATCTACTCTATCCTTGTAAATACTTATTCGAAAAACAAAATACAAAAATATAAAACCAACAAAAATAAAATAGAAAAATATAAAACCATCAAAACAAAATAGAAAAATATAAAATTTTCAAAAAGCCATAAAAATCAGAATATTTGAAAAAGACAAAAAATATTGTTTTTCCCTAGACATGTCTTCTGGTATCGATAACATCTACGGTCTTAGAAATGTCATTCAATAATGGCACGGGACCATAGATGAAGTTCGAGCAGGAGGTGTAAATATTTTTTAAAACATGTCTCAAACAATGGCTTACAGTTATTTCAGACTGTAACCCGTGCTTAAAACTATGGTTTGCTATTATTTCAGATAGCAACCCGCTCTTCAAGAAAGGAAAGTGCTACGCTAAACCAATTTTCAAATATTTCGAGCACTTATCCTAAAACAACTTGAGGAAAGTATGTCAAAGGACTGATGTTCCTACACAAATGTTTTTCCGTCTAAAATTCTTCAGGAAAATATTTGTTGTTTTAACAATACTGGTGGAAAATGAGTTGCTTGAAAAACAATCAGTATCAGAATTTTCATAAATTTGCAAAACTCAATCAATGACTTCAGCACTTTTAAACTTTTCAGAAAATGAGTCATTGATTGAGGGGGAGAATGTTTTCAAATCTATATCATCTAACGGGCTTTCTTAATCATCCTACGTGCTTATCTGTAAAATATAATTGCCTATGTTGAAGGACTAGGTTTCTAGGATGTGATTGTTAGGATTAGATGGTTATAGATTGATAAACACATTATTCCCATGCCTACGCATGATCTGATTGATATGTTGGATTGACTTTTATTAGTCGATTGCTGTTTGGGTGTTGTCGACCACCATATATTTGTATGTGTGTTCACTAACATATGCAGGTATATTGGTATATAAGAATGTTCCCGATCCGGATCCCACAAATGAACATGATTGGATGCCGCAAGGAAAGGGTAACGATATCTTCGGTTGACGAATGAAGAAACGGAGCTTAATTGGACTTCAATGGAGAGTTGGCATAAATGCAACGTAAGAGGTCTCACTGCATCAGCAGATGGTTTTCTTCTAAGTGATTGAAGAAACGGAGCTTAAATTGGACCTCAGTTGGCATTCAAAATGCAACATAAGAAGAAGTCTCACTGCATATGCAGACGGTTTTTCTTCCAAGCCCTTCAGCAACAACAGAAACTTCTCAACCACCTAACATATCTTTGTGCAGGATAATCGTGATGATACCATTTTTCTAAAAACTTTGAAAAATATTGTTTTTGAAAATGGAAAAATATTGTTTTGAAAATATATTTGACTAAATTTTGAAAATCACCGGACTTCATTTTATCAAAACTTAAGTCACTCAATCATCGACTACTGTCATGGTTTGAGGGGGAGAGTGATTTTGAATAAAATATTTTCAAACAATATTGCTTCATAAAAGTCCGGATTGTACGAAATAAAGTGGTGATCTAAAGATTTAATGTTATGTCATGGTATGATTTTCTTTAAAACTCAAAGATCTTACAAAATGAAATTTTTTCTGTTCTTGTTTGATTGTGAAACTGTTTTATTTTACTTAAAGATCGTTTAAAAAAAATAAAATAAATAAAAAAATAAATAAAAAAAAACTATCATACCTGACACTAACAATCTTTAATGTCTAGAGTTGGTCCTTATCTGTCATTTTTTAAAGTTAAATCAAGCCACGTCTTTCCCCAAAATGTTTTTAAATGATTTAAATCAATTGGGATCACAAATCTCAAAAGGTTTGAAATTTTGATCGGGGTAGAGATCGTGTTTTAAATCTCAAATCTGTTTTAAATGGAATTGGTTTTAGTCCTTTAAAGGCACTCCTGCCTCCATGTGTCAAACGATTTCATACATAATGCACATGTTGAGGAGGAGGATTTATCCAAAAACCAGATGAGTATTTAAACAAGGCCACATTTTCTCCCATGTTTTATAAACCTAATTAAATCACTTGGGATCCAAAATCTCAAAGGATTTGATATGTTTTGATCGGGGGAGAATTTGTGATTTAATAATGAAATTTGATAAAAGGTGATCGTTTTGATTTAATGGTGCACGCTGCTCGTTCATATGTGCTAAACGCTTTCGAATCTTGAAGCACATATTGAGGGGGAGCAAAACCATCGAGGTACAAAAGTTTTTTTTAAAAAAAAAAGAGAGATTATAAAGTACCTTGATTGTGTTTTCAAATGGTTTTCTTAATGGATTTTGTGATTGTGGATGTGCTTCAAAAGAACTCTTGCCTCTATGTGATAAAATGTTTTAAAATATCCTATGCACATATTGAGGGGGAGAATTTTACCAAGAAAATCAAATGGCTTTTTCGTATGAAAATTGTGATCAAAGAAAATCTTTCAAAGTCCTCTTGCCTCCATGTGCCAAACAATTTCTAAATCACACGCACATGTTGAGGGGGAGGTTTTCTAAATGATCAAAACTATTAAGGTACAAAATGCTTTGATCTCGTATCACAAGTACCTTGATTGTTTTTCCAAATGATTTTTCAATTGGTTTCATGAAGGAAAGAACAATACCAAAAGACCGACCAATTTACTTTATGCATGGAGTTATAAGGATGGTTAGGTTAGGTATTCGTTCCCACGATCCGCCAGAACCGGAGGGATCTACCCAGGGACAATCCACTAGATAGTGTAGAGTCCTTAGGTATATTGAAAAAAAAAGGAGAAAAGTGAGGAATGGGAAGAGTGCAGACTGAGACTGAGCTAGTACTGGAATAAACCCAATAAGGTTCTAGTTATGAAGTCTCGGTAAGCACTGAAGGGGTTGAAGAATGAAAAAGAAATGAATGATAAAAGGGTGAAAAGAAATAGCCCTCCATCAATTCAACCTTAGGGCAGAAACCGGGTTCAATTCATATGCTACTGGTGGTTACTAAGGTAACACTGGTATTGAAGACAAGACATCATGGACCCAGTGATGCACTGCACTAAACTTCCCAAACCACTCAAGTTCCTCTTAATAGGGCTTGTTTCATTCTCACGGGGAACCTACATAATCTATCGACCTTCTCTTAGAGATTGTTGATATTGAAGAAGGAGACCCTCTCCCTAGTCTCCGGCACAGGAACCAAATGAGCACTATTGAGTCTAGAGCCAAGAGATCATCCACAATATCTCGTTAGGACACTAAATTCTTGAAGACTTGCTTTTTCACACAATGTGAAAAGTAAGTATATATTAAGAGTCCTACGCATTATCCTTGTGGTATTGCCAGAACATCCGAGTGATATGTAAAATTATTCACAATGAAGATGGAAATCCTTCTAGAGCCAACATCTTACAAGCTCTTGGTGGGTGACATGTGAGATCTTTTCTAAAGATCAAACTTGTGACAACTGGATAGAAACGATGGGGCGATTCACTTGTGAATCAACCTTGGTCCAGGAATGGAATTGACGAATACTTTTGGAAAAACCGTTCGATGTGCGAACCTTCTTTTCTCAAGCACGTCGAATGTGTATTCATTTCAAATTCAAAAAGTATATGTGATTGAAAAATACTTTTAGAAAAACCATTCGATGTGTGAATCTCTTCTTTTCGCTAGCACGTCGAATGTGTACTCATTCTCTAATACAAAAAGTATTTAGTTTGAAAATTGATCTTTCTCATAAAACCTTCGTCGTATTGCAAAACTCTTTCTTCAAGCAGTACGCGATTGTTTTTCAAATCATTTTTCATCAATCAGTGAATCTCAATTCGCTGGTTCACTCACTCCGTGTTGTCTTCTTTGAGACGTTCCGGTTTGAGAATGGCTAGAGCAGCTGCGAAACCCTGTCAAGGAGATTCTTAGGAATCCTACCTGATCACAGGCAGTACTTGTACTGATCAACGGGGAACCGTGGGCCGTGTACCTCAATTCAACGAAAGTGATCAAAGACACTTTCGTGTGTTTTATTGCTAATTGTTGTTTGCAGGTACATTTGGACGGTTGCAGCTGATCAGAATTGAGCGGTCAATCCAAAGCCGCATGCTCACAGCATCCACACTTAATTGAAGAAATCATGACTGGTGCATATCTACATAACCTGGTTCTGATATTTTTATACTATGCTTCTGCTACGCTGCTACAAATATCATGAACCAGTAAAGCTTCCGCTACTCTGATGGAAAGATGTCATGATCCAGAATGTGTGAGCATGTCGGTCCGAAAGTCACAACTTCACATGATGGCAACACAATAAAGGGTGATCTAGAGATTTACTGTGGCTGATGATCTAAATTAAAGCTCGAAGATCATCAATGATGTGGATCAGTATAAAGGCCTCCACTTAAAGTACAAAGTTATCAGACTTTAAAGAATCACTGCAAAAGCACAAAGATGCAGATGTTGAAGAATTAATGTCTACGAGCTCAAGACTGAAGATTAAATAGAATGCTAGGATTTGAAATGTAAAATATGGGGTGACCTCCCTTAGGGGGAGATTGTTAGGAATTAGAAATTCCATAGTGAAGAGTCGGTCACCCCAAATATAATCTAGCATAAGTTAGCTCGTAGACATATCGTTATTTACTGTTTTATTAGTTAGTTATTTAGTTTAGAGCAACACCGTGGAGGAAGGACGGGTCTTTACCCACTGTATGCCTGATCCACAGTCCGAAGGAGGACGTTTAGTTTGTAACTATATATACCCTCTACCTCCTAAGGTAGAGGGTTGGACCTTTCATTCATCTTAATCTAACCTTCTATGTTTTCTTTCACTTTCTCTCTCTAGAAAGGCTCCCACTTTCTCTCTCTAAAACCTCTAAATAATTCGACCATATTATTGTTTGTTATGTGTTTATGAAATCCAATATGTTACAACATCAGTTCGTTGGATTCCAAAAAGGAATAAACCATGGTGAATTGATGACCATACAACCCTCAGCAATTAAGCATGGGTGGTTGCATACCCTATGATTTTGAGCAAACCATTACAGCTATCAACGGAATTGATGTGTCTTTACCAGAAACCATTTGCTTTTGGACTAGCCAACTCTTGGATGGAATGCCGTCATCATCATGGTGAGTTGATTACCATTTATGGATTTCCGCAGCCTTTACCACAAGCCATAATCCTGTGGGCTAGTCAACTCTTGTGTCAGCAAGACATGGTGAGATGAAAACCATAAGTTGTGTGGTAATTAACCAACACCAAAACCTGCAAATAAGAAAGAGTAGAAACAGAACACAGACAGGTTAGAGGTTTTTTTTTTTTTTTTTTTTTTTTTTTTTTTTTTTTTTTTTTTAACGAAATATAAAATAAAGAAAAAATAAGTAAATAACCAAAACATGGAAAATAAACCATCAAACATCAGTAGAAACCAAAGACAGTTGTAGTGTCAGCAAAAACACTAAGCCTCCCCTTAGGCGTATGAGGATCCAACATCTGCAAAAATGGTTAGAAGACAAATATACAACAATAAGCCTCCCCTTAGGCTTATGCCTCCCCTCAATCAATTCACCTGACAAAGATGATTGTTCTTGGGTACCCAGAATGAACCTTTTCTTTGAGTTTTCCAAGAATAACCTTTTGAGGGCTTAACAGCAGTTGCCACTCCAACTCCACCATGTGCCATATTCATATAAGATACATAAGGTGTATAGGACTGAAAATAAGAACTAGTAGGTCTATAGGGCATAAGTCTAGCATTACTGTTCCACCAACCAGTAGTAACTGGTGAAGAATATCCTCCACCAGAGGGAACTGGAAAAGGCCTATTAAGCCTGTCAGCAGAAACAGATGCATACACCTTTGGCTTACCAGTAGGAACTGGTTTACCTGCTCTCACATATGCAGCTTTGGGAACAAATGGAGGAATACTAGCAACATTAGTCCATTTTGGTTTAGAAGTCTTATGGCCAGAAGAAACACCCATCTTTTTCTCATGATAATCACAGTCTTTAATAAGATGGAGTTTACTACCACACACAAAACAAGATTTCTTCTTAAAAGACTTATTCTTAACACAACTTTGTTTATTACATTTAAACTTATCAGAAACAGAATTAGAAGCAAAATTGTGTTTAACAGAATAAGTAACTGGCTTTGTTTTGGGCTCAGCAAAATTGGGCTCAGCATCAGCTACTATGAACTTGGGTGTGGTCATGGGTGTATGCCTAGATGAGTCAGACTTTTCACTTGAATCACATGAGGCATAGTCAGTGGACTTTAGGTCTGATGACTTGTCACTTTTAGAACAAGAGACAGAGTCATTAGTTTTGCTACTAAGGTCTGGCAAGTCACTTGACTTTTTACCATACAAATGGTGTGATCCATCAAAGTCAACAGGGATGGATAGGTCAATGGGCATATGCTCTCCTCTAATAGGACCAGGGACAGCATGTAATTGACCTTCTTTGACAAAATTAGCTAATCTGGCTGGTGTAGATTTACGTGTGTCATCCCTAGCTTCTAAGCCAACATATTTCTTAAAACCTAAAGCCACCGTAGAGTTAGTAGCTTGACTACTATAAATAAAACCAGCTAACTTGTTTCCATTCATTAACCATTCTTTATGCCTAGCTACTTCCTCATTTAGTTTCTCTTTTAGCACTTGGTTTTCAGAAATAAGATTAGCTTTTTCTTTTTTAGTGCGTTTTAAATCAATGTTAGCACAATCTAGATCAATTTGTAGCCCTCTTATTTTTTCCTCATAAGCTATCTGATTCTTTTGAAACCATACTTTTTGTCTTTCTAATGTTTTTAAGGCCTGTTTATAAGCCTCAACATCAACATAGCATTCATTATATTTAGGTTTCAAAATATCATAGGCTTCCTTAAGTTCATTATAACGTTCACTACAACCAAACACACAATTTGATGCCCATGAATGCAAATTGTGGACTGGCAAGTTCTTCAGCATAACCTGCAGCATCAGCTTCCTTGCTCATCTTCTTGAATTCAGCCTTTCCACCATACCTTTCTTTGAGTGCATTCCATATACGACTTGCATCATCCATATAATGAAAATCTGCTACATGATCAGCAGGAATAGATTTAAGCAAGGTAGTTTTGGCCTTTGACTCTCTTTGTACAGCAATGTGTTCATCTGCAGTCGTTGGAGGATGAAAAAAGAGATTTCCATCGCGATCACATCCAGTCCTTTTCAAGCTGTTGCCATTTTGGATCACTTTCCAGATATTCATATCATTGTTCATGATCCAATGTTCCATCTTCTTAGCCCAGACCTCGTACTCATCATCCATCAAATAAGGAAACATACCATCATCCCTTTTATTATCAAATTCTACCATTTTATGTGATAACAACAGTAAAGTTATGTGATAGCAGCAGTCGCAAATTATATGACCAGTTGAGACACTTGAAGACTTCAGCAGATATGAAGGGAATGAGAATGGTACCAAATTCAATATACCAACTATTATAAGCGATTGACCAATAGCAATAAAAGTTGATATTCAAGACCCCACTTGACCCACTATATATGCGTCCAAAAGTCACCATACAGGAACAATCAGATCGATTATTTAAAATCATCAATTATACATTCACAAAAACCACTGATGTAAGAATACGTAGGACCCACTTGAATCAGCAGCAATGAAATAACTTCAGTAGAAACAAATGAAAACCTTCAATGACATCCCCACGTGATCTTCAAAGAGTACATCAGTTATACGAATCATCAAAGATATGAGCCCCACATCAAATAAATTCAACCAAAGTATGATACTAACTCCCACGTGATCAAGCCAATGCGTACAAATATGAGCATATTCCCAATATCAAGTGGGGACCAGCGTTTCAATGTGAACCAATGGTGAATCAAATGAGTGAGATCAGGGGACCACCAAGTAGGATATCATGCTCAAATCAGTAGTAAACAATTTATACTCACGTGATTAGCAAAATTTCAAGAATCACTTAAAAAAAATAACACCAATACATAGTGTAAGATAACTCGTGTATATTGACCAATTACAAGCAACCAATTAAATAATTGACATGAAAAACTAATATGAGATCACCACATACCCACTTGCGCAACCATATTAATGTTATTCATATTGAGACCAGAATAAATGCGCCGCAACACGACCAGTACGAGGTTATTAAACCAATCAAAGATTGATAAATATAATAAGACCAATTACCTCATAACGAACGCCATTAAATTTAAGCCTGCTACCTCTTTTCAAATCTGCTGCTATGGATCAGGGTATAAACCCTAATTAGAGAAAATCTTATAAACCCTAGATCGAGAGCCACCCGCTCTGATACCACTTGTTGAAACCAAGATCCGGACTCAACTAGGGTATAATAACAATGATTGAATAGATGCACATCGGATAATAATTAACACAATCAAAGTTACCAACAAGGTTTTTCTTATTAAAACAATGATCCTCTATGGATCTTTTTCACTCTCTCTCAAGAGATGTTTTTTTGGAATCTTTTTCTCCAGAGAGTTTTCTTTTGTTCAAGTGTATCTAATACAAAAGACATCAGTTCCTTTTATACACAAGGAACCCTAAATAAACAATAATATAAAATAAATGCATATCACTACCTAAAATAGCTCATGCAAATCCTAACAAACTATAGAATATGCGGAATAACTATCTCCGCAGAAACAAACTATGCGCTAATATAATTTCAGCAGAAACTCTTCTTCAGTAGACTCTTTGCACTTCAGCAGAATCCATCAGCAGTAATATCAGCAGAATTCCTACTTCACAGAATTCCCAACACATCCCCGTCACGACCCTGGTATTCTTTCCAGGGACCAACAATAATGGATGTTTTAGATAAATAATATCTTCCTCTTCCTCTTCCTGTACAGCTTATACTCGCCTCTTTTGCACCCAATTCAGTGAAGAAATGATATGTTTCATTATACGTACCTAAATTTGCACCATAAAAACTTTTTTTGGGCTAATCTCAAGTTGCACTATAAAGAAATGAAATATCAAAAAATATTATCAGTAGTTGCATGTACTAAAAAACTAACACTTTTTGAAATGCTCGTGTTAGCAAAGCCCTAAATAAATTAAAGTGAAATGTGCACATATAGATTAATAAACGTAATGACATACGCATAACTATTATTTATAAATAAGAAAAACCAATCCTACAAACAATCTTACAATCTTACAATGAGTTGGATAACATAACGAATGCATTCACTTTCATACGGTATACAAATATAACTGCTCTAATACAGATACTTGTGTGTGGGTACGTAAAAAAGCTAAAAAGGGCTACTTTAATTTAGCAAAATAAATAAATAGAAATAAAAAATTGATATCTAATCTGTAATTTGTAAAGTGTGCATGAGTTTAATTTGATTGAATTTGTACCTATAGAAAACCTTTCTATTTTTAGAAGTGGGATTGACAGATGTAATAAGAACCTTGCCAGGCTCATTTACATGAAAAAAATTTGAAGTCATTCTTCTAACTTGAGTTCCTTTTTGAACCAACACATTGTATGAACCTTCATCTTCTGGTACACATTCTTCTTTGCAATTTACATCACTTCGGGTTACGGTTACATCCCAATATACAATCATACGCACCTGTATATTTACCAAAACGTTTATCGATGAGTATGGAAATCAATTACAATGCTTTTAACATATTCTTATTATCATCTTTTAGTATAGGTCATTTTTTTCATCCCCACTCAAATGTTGATACCTCAAAGGAAACTGGTCAAACTATGCCAAGTAGTTGCTATTTGCTCGAGCTCTGATGATCTTTTCATAATAGTGTGCAAGCTAGATGTGCAATTAGTAGTTGCTAAAAAGCTCACCTTCAACTTGGATATCAACTAACTCTCTTTTCCTAGACATTGATACATAAATATGAGACTTATAAGATTTCTGCAATATTAACTTCCTTTACATATATTTAAGCTACCCGCTCATACAGTAGTCTATTTGATTATTGACCACCAAAATCCACCAGACGGCAGCAACGATCGTATGTGATGTGTGATTTTGTTGGTGTTAGAGGTCTCGGTGTGACAGATGTCCGAAAATAAGGTGAGGCTTATAGTGGTGGTCGGTTTGAGGTAAGAATGAAGACTGGTCTTGATAGCTCAAATTAAAACAATCAGTGAGGTAAAAGAAGGTTAAACAAATCCAAGATTCTAAAACCTGAATATTGTATAGTGGAAACATAAACACACCTCAGGACTTCCTGGAATGAGGATTCAAGAGGACGACTACCGCAGGTGACAACATGTGAAACAGTATTACTCCGACATTATTATAGATAGTCCAAACGAATTGGACACTGATATCATACAAAAGGTGATATCATATAGATTAGGTCCCTTGTAACAGTCAAGGTCTACGAATCAATCAATCAAAAGGTGATAATGTGTGGGTTGTATCCGACCTTCTTCAAGTGTAATGACACTTTATCCGCTCTTGGAACTCGGGAGTGCTAGCATACACTACAAACAATTTAAATAAAACAGTTAGCGACAAAACACATAACCAACACCTGCATCGGTTGAACCAAATGATTAAATTCAATTATCTCACCTTGTTACAACAACGAATTATTTACTTGACACCAGTGGTGAAAGCAAGAAGTGCATGCTCTTGAGTCTGACCATCCTTGGAAATACCAGGTTCAAGACCACCAATGATCCAATCAATAATCAAAACATCATGATCAGCCTATTAAGTTCCATATTGGTCCTAATTGACCTCTTGTAGGTTTAATTTTCTCTGCTGCCTTCCTCGATCTACATGCATTGACTCACAAACTAATAGAGCGATAAATTTTATACAGCAAGTCATAAGACAATGCGATTGTAAATTACCGTTCATTTTTTTTCTGAGAAGCCATGGAAGTCAAAGCTTTTTGCTCTGATCCCTTTTTTGGTAGCTGCTAAAAGCGAATGTGCATGAGTAACTTGAAAAACTAATAGCAAGTGGCGTTATTATAGGATTCTAGAAGGAAAATAAGAAAACGGATCCTGCCACCCATACAACCGTCAAAGTGGTGAGCCTCTCCTTGTACCAAAAGCTTGATGGACAATAGGAACATACGCAATTATAAGGTGTAAATGCTTTATACTCATTCGACGGCCCTACATGTTAGATAAAGAACAAAATCAGAAACTGGTATATCCAAATACATATAGCAAAACAATGTAAATAAATCTGCTGATACAACTGTATATGTCTCACCTCTACGTAGAGGTTTTGTGTGCGCAGGTGCATCATCTGAAAGCACAATAGCAGAAATGGTCGAATTAGATGGGGATCCAGAAAGTAGCAACGTTTTACAATGTAGAGTTAGTTCATGTAAATAAATATAAGACGTGGGATTAGCGTGCCGCAGTAGTATCGCCAAAAGGTCAACACAAGCGAAACCATATCTCTTGTTACGTAACTTGATCCCTAATTTATTTGAGGTATTTGTTTTAGGTATTCATATTTTATTTTAGGTTTTTTTTTTTCTTTCAATTTTTTAATATGATTTTCATCGAAGGTTTATATAAGCTCTTGGGCTTGGACTTGTGGCATTCTCTGACCCTTGAGAGGATTGTTCAATTGACTGAGCTGGTGCAGGCGATGCTGGTGCCTCAGGGGTAGCTGGCTTTGGTGGGGCCGGCTTTGGTTCCGTCATTATTGGCCTGCAGAGCCTGTACAGCTCAACATACACCACTTCAGTTAGTATTCTCAACTCCAAATTAAAATAATAGTAAATCCCATAATCAAGAAAATCAACCATCGTATTTCCTTGCTAAAATGTGCCAAAAACATGATTTGCTTTCATTTTATGGTCCCTAAAGTATGTAATTCATTTTAGTTTTGGTTCCTCAATATGTAGCTAACTTCATTTTTGGACTCTAAAGGGTGGGGGGAGGGGGAGGGATTAAGACTAAAATAATGCAGTAGAATTCAGGACCATATTGGTGAAGACAATTTCTGTAACTGTCACCAAAAAGGGATGAATTTTGTAATTAACTCTAAAAGAACTGAAACCAGCAACCACAAAGAGGCGAAATTTACTTCTACAATGATAAAAGGTAGGTATATACCTGTCAAGTGTCGCTGATTTCTTTTTAATATCAAATAATAGAAGAACTGGATAATCGTGCTTTGGAAGTGAGTCCTGAAGTTGTTTTTTCTTTCTCAACAAATTCTCTACTTCCGAACATTCATTCAACACCTGGAAAGTGGTACCAAGATTATAACAAAGAAATGAAAAATTAAAAACTCAACATCATAACCTTTTCTGCAAGTCGTCTGTATTCCAGCCAAAGAACAAAATAAAAGTAGAAGACTAATAAAAAAAGGTATCGATCTTAAAAACAAATTACACCTCAGAAACATATATGTTAAATAGAAATATTGAATTCGATGATTTTCTCACCAAAAATTCTGGAAATCACATTGTGGCCACCAGGAGTCTATCATCCGGATAGAACATTTGTAGCATTAGCAACCTATTTCACAGGACTTGCGCCAACATTCTTCACCTTATCATTAAATTCAATGGCTTTTGTAACCATTACACTGCACTATCCCGGTTTATCATATGTGTACCTGTGAACCAATATACGCATTCAGATCTTCATGTGGCCTACATTTAGAAGCTTTAAAAGAACCAGCATAAACAATTATAACTTACTTGTGAACTTCTTTATCACCTCTCCTCTTTGTCATTTGCCAAGTTAATCCGTTATTGGGTTCAAGACCAGCTGAGAAATCTCCAAACCATATACATTATTTTACAGCAACCACACGATGTTCACCAACTTGTTAGAATATAGCTTCTAAACATAACTCAAAACAAAAAACTAACTCGATAGAGAACTCAGATAGCATACTTTGCTGATACTTGACACCACGTTGAACAACAATAGAGGGGAATATTATTTGGTTGATAACATTCAGAAACCCTTGTGTCTCTAAACATAAGGTGCCATGTCTTCCATACACAGCTCCTCCTTTCCCAACAATATCATTCACATTATTAGCTGTAACAAATCCAAACACCCAAAAGCATACCAAAGTCAGTAAAATGCAAATCCCAAACACCTATAATTAGGAAAAGGTCAAGGTTTAGTGGTTTACCACAATGACACTTTTAAGCAAATAAAAAGCACCCATAAGTAGACAAAAGTTAACAATAGCAAATCACAAACACTGCAAAATACAAAATGTGTAATTATAATACTCGTAAACACAAAAACTGCATCAATATTGCTTATCTAACGCAAAACGAAATCTCAGACACCCTGTTAACTATGAACCCTAGGAGCTGCGAAAACGAACCCATAGCGTACAGTACCAATATACAGAATTATGAAATGACGGTAGACAGAAAAATCACTTCAGTTTTCTAATTTATACACTACAACACGCAATCCTTTAGGTTACGATCCCAGATAAGAAGAAAAATGACCATGAAAATGATAAACTATAACCTTATAAACCACGACCTTACCTGTAAGTGGTTGAATGCCATATGCGTACAGTACCATCCTCAGAACCTGTAATTATTATTGGAAGCTCTGGGTGGAAGCATACAGCAGAAAAATTGTGTGTGTGACCTTCTAGAGTCTGGACACAAGTTTTAGTTTGATAATCCCATACCTGTTTACAAAGTATTTATAACATAAGATACACACTGCAGAAATCCATACACATAACTACATAAATGGAAAAGTGGAAGGCCACAGACCTTAGCAGTGTGCTTAGTTGTAACGTTCATAACATAATGAGAATGACCCTCGAAGATTTGAGTACAAAACCAATTCTTCTCCCAGTCCCAAAGCTTTATAAGCATGTCATCGAATTAGGACAATAAGTATGGCAGTGTAGGGTGAACAGCCACACAACATATATAATCAGTATGTGCCTTGAATACTTTGACTTAAGTTTCTGGAATAGTATGGTAATAATATACAGTGATATTTCTATCATATGTAACAGAGGATATATTTAAAACGTTTATTATTATATTAGCTTGGATAATAAGTACGTGGGTTCCAACCCGAACAGCTCAACTCAGAGAATAATATTAGTGTTTCGAGCCTTACCCATCTGTCTGCTGAACTCCCTGAATAATAGTATTAACGGCTTGCCTCAATATTTTTGTTTGTGGTTATTGTCAGGTAATTCCGTACATTGCAAGTCACTATCGGAAAGACAGAATATGATTGAGGTGGACACGACCTAATAAACGTAACTATCAAGTTGTCATAGCGATAGATGATTCTAGTATCATGTCAGAGAATAATTGTGGGAATGTTGCTATTGAGGCTTTAGTCATAGTTTGTCGTGCAATGTCTCAATTAGAAGTTGGGAGTTTGGCAACATAAAAACTTATTACATGGACATAAAAATAACTAATTTACTGTCTAAGCTTATGACATGGACATAAAACTCATTTTCAATAAGCAACTCATGCATTATGAGGAATAAGCTCATAAGCTCTAGCTGAGTATTAAATCTCCACAAGTCAAACAATAAAACTCACGTAAAAAAAAAAAAAAAAAAAAAAAAAAAAAAAAAAAAAAAAAAAAACCCTGGATAACCATATCAGTGTGAGTTTACCCAGACATTACAATGGGCTTATTTTTTCTGAGTTGGCTACTTTGACCAGCCCCTAAACTTGACTAAAGATGCATGATATCAACAGTTACTATCTTTATGTTTTCAATACGTGTGTGTTTTGTGGCTTTCACCTATATAAATCATAAACCACATGATAATGTGTTTTTTCTTCTCATTTTGATTCCCCTTAAACTTTATTTACATTTCAGCACAAGCTAAGTTCTGAGATACATTGAGTGTAAACCACAAACCATTGGGACCAAGGCTTCTTTAATTTATTAAGGAAATGTTTGAAAATTAAATACAAATACTACTAATAAGAAGCCCGTTTAACAACGTGTGTACCCATCTTACACCTCAACCCCATAACAATAGTTGATGTATATTGAAATAAGGCAAGCACAATGTTAATATTTATCCATCTTGTTAGTAAAACTACAATGAACGGGATGGCTAGTAAGCATATTCGTCACCATCAACCAAGCCAAAATACTTTTTATGAATAATATAAAGAAATTGGAAGAAATAGAATGGGTTCTATATATACCTAAATGTTGATGAATTGCAACAGTAACATGTCTTTCGGAACCAGTTGCTGGCGTTAACTGCAGATGACTTATAACATGTCATATTCGGTTATATCATGAATCAAATCGAGATTCAAATCAATAATTCCGGAGTTGATAATTATGAACCAAAACTAATATAAAACAACCTTAACACTTGTGCTCAAGCTCCATATCTTGGAAAGTTGAAACATCCACTTCTTACATCAGACGGGTACATTCCAAACCTAATATACACAAAACTCATGCTAAGATTATAAAACGGTTTGTCTTCAACTTTGTTTGATTTTAAATATATGACTAAATAATTCCCATAGCGTATATAAGTATTACCATGGAAGAAACAATGCATTGAATAAATGTATTGTTACCTTGTCAAGCGGACATAGTGAGGAAGTTAGCTACTTCTTGGAAGACATAAACATGTACTCCATTTTCGCCCAACTGCAACAAAACTATACAAACTCAATTTCTATTTAACAGATTTAGCATTATTTCCATCTTTGTAATTTTTTTCCGTGTGTAACAAATCATGAAATAACTACAACGGTGATAAAACTACATCGGCTCTTCTTGCTTACCTTTATAACAAACCAAATATTTGAGTAATGGATAAAATGGGTAAATACTTTGTGTTAAGTATGAAACAAATCTGCAAGTGTTTAAAACAAAATTTGTGTTAGGAATGACCACTTTTGAAAAGACATCCAAACACCTCAACTTTTGCTAAACATGCACTGTTGCGTAGGGCCACACCTCTTATCATTATATTGACTGCCACAAAGTAAGACAATACCAGGACTGCAAAATTTTCAAAGGTCAGTCAAAAGTCATGTAAAATACTCCGTAGCACCTATCATTATTTGCCCATTCTAAATTGTTTTTAAATATCTTAAGTTAAAAACTATACGATTCCAATCCTTCTAGAGACCGGAATCCTAATGTATCTCAAGGTCACCACCAATTACCTAAACCAATATTATAACATCAGATATCAATACAAATTCCAACCTTTCAGACTACAATAATCACATAAAAATAACAAAATCGACACTGCAAAATAAGCACTTTTTAATAACTTAATTCAAAGTGATTATTTGAGATGACACTAAAATTACTTATTTACAAATGTAGTATTAAATTGAAAGATTCTAAACAAAAAAAAATGTATATACTCATAAATAAGTACATCATCAAGTTAATTAAGAAAAAAATGATCTTCTAACAGAAAAAGATACCTTCATGTTTAAGTGTACTTCTTCTTTAGGGCTTCTCAATCAACTAATCATATGTGACAAACATCTGAATATAAAAATAGACAATACCTTCATGTAAATATCAGTTGCTCTATACATTTCATCTTCTGTCACACTTCCATTGGAATATATTCAGCAAAATTTATAAACTTACCAATAGAAGAGGAAATTGTAATGCCATGTATGATGAATGGAGTTTGTTGATTCTTTGAGGACCTTCACCTTTTTTCTGTATGATCACATCGTAATCTGTTTGGATGTTTGGTCCACTTTCAAAGACTATGGTTCCAAGGATTTCTGCAGTATGGAGCCAGTGTTCGCGAGGTTTGTCTACATTATAAAGCTAAATCTTGAAATCAGGTACATGTTCTTCGTTACATTCGTCTCTTGATGTTCTAAAAAATTTTACCAGCTCGTTGTGCTCGTCTAGAATTTGTATTAGACGTTGCACAATTTCTGGTTTTAAATTCCCTGATTTACTGCCACCAAAAGGCTTCATTCTGTGTATCATACATGTACAGTTGCAAAAACCTTTGGTCTTCAATTGTGAGGTGGGCAAAGCATCCGCATCCAATGATAAACTTAACCAAAAATCTTGAACACTTTGCTGATATATATTCATGAATAGTGTAACTACATTTACCACTGATACGCCCGCGCCTATTAGTTATGGCAGTACCATGGGGTGACTGTCCTCAATGTGGCGTTGCATTGACACCATAAAACCCTGAAATCATTAAAAATCATTAAAACCCCAAAATCCTAAAATCAAAGCTCTTGGAACAACAAAAAGATGTTATAATTACAACCTGCACAAAAACATATTAAAAATCATTAAAACCCTAAAATCGTGATAAAGTTTTCTTCATGCAGAGAGTTCTAATGATTAAGGTTTTTTTTTTTTTTTTTTTTTTTTTTTTTTTTTTCTTTTTTAAATATACATATGATTTTTTTTTGTTAATAATGAATGAATTAATAAAAAATATATATTTAAGGAAAAAATATGTATAAAAAATTTTAAAAAAGATAATTACTTAATATAATTTTTGTAGATAAATTGTATTTAGTATAGGATTCCAATATAATTATAGCCATTTATAAATTATAACATGCAACATAATTATCAAAATAACTTGTTGCCTAAGTGGTAAACACACAAGTTATTTATCCAAATGACCAAGGTTCAATCCTTGCATAGGTCATTTTTTATAAATAATTTTCAAAAATAATTACTAAAAAATAGAAATTTACAAAAATAATTATTAAAAATCCGAAATTTAAATAAACTCTAAATAAATTAAAAAATTAGTGCTTAGTTGGACAACAAATGCTTATGTGGCATGAAATTTGATTATTTGGCATTGAGGTGGCATTAATGCCAAATGCCTCCTGTTATTTATAATATATATATATATATTATATATATATATATATATATATATATATATATATATATATATATATATATATATACATATATATATATATATATACATATATAGGGTGCCGTTCTTGTGGTGACCACCTTTAAAATGAAAACAATAAGAACCAATAATAACGTGACATGTGTCCTAAACCATTTAAACTAAAGAATAAATGCATCAATGACATTTTAGTTAATTATCTAAAAAAGAAGGGCAAAATAGGTAATCTAGTTTAATCTTTTAATCTTCGTTAACTCATCGACTATTTTTTTTAAACCCATTTTTCTACTTTACAATTGATGATACAAAACCATTTTTGTATTAAAATAAAAAGATGATGCAACAAAGCAATTGACGTGGAATTTGTTGATACACACAGTTCCTTTCTTATAGACTTTTTTTTTATTATTAATATAATATATAAAAAGATGAAACACAATAATTTTTTTTTATATATTTGTGATGATACACTATAGTTTTATGACATATTTTTAGTGACATATAGTTTTATGATCCATTATAATGACTGCTATGTTTTTTTGACACATTTAATTTTTTGATGCATTTCTAGTGATATGTTTAAGTTTTTTTTATACATATTTAATGACACACTTAACCTTATAATGCATTAGTAAAGATACACTAATTATTTTTACACATTTTTATTAACATACTATAATTTGTGACATACATACTTTTTTTAAAACATTTCAAATGACAAACTAAGTCTTTCTACACAAATGTAATCCATTTTAAATTGACACACGTTGAACAATTTTTATGAATTTCATTGACACAAAAATATCTCAAATTTAGAATAATATTGACACACATCTATTGATATAAACTGATACACTATATCATTCATAATATACAAATTTCAAACTTAGATCCACGAATAACAATTTCAAAATAAAAATCTGCGAAATGAATAATATAAATACATATCTCTGAATGTTAAACCATAACTAGAACATGACTGAGGAATAGATAAAAAAATGTATCATTAGTTTCAAAGGCTAGCAAAAAATTATCGAAAAATCCGATATGAAAACTGTGTATCTCGAAGCCTTATCAGAATTTAAATCAATACTCAAATCCGGCAAAGGATTCAGCGGCGGCGGTTAGGGTTTCTAACCCAGATTTGATAGCGGCAGATATGATGAGCACATTGAAGACACCGACAACCGGTCTCGCTGCAAAAAGCATGTCGACAACCGGCGTTAAATCGAAGGTTTAAAATTAATGGAGGGTAGGAAATACATGTCGACAACCCAAAAAAACAACCACCCAATGGCTGTTCACAATTCTCCTATCTGGTCGTCTTGCAATTACGGATGATTGTAGAACATGATTATAAAAAAAGGCTAAATAGTGAATAAGCAACTTTGTAATGCAAGATCTGAAGAAAGAGAGAATTGCTAGATCTAAAAAGTGAATGACGGTTATATAATTTAATTGTGTGGAGAAAGGGTTATTTAAATCAGGGAAAGATGTAAAATACCTTTCATACCCTTTTGATTTAACTAATAATTTTACTTTAATTTAGAGGTTTAAATTCTACATGTCTCATTTTAAGTGATTCCTATTGTTTTTACATTAAGGTTGGTCACTACATGAACGTAAATCTACATATATATATATATATATATATTATATAACAGGAGGCGTTACACGTAGATAATGCCACGTAAACGCCACCTCATTGCCCAGTAATTCATTATTAGCCATGTCATCACATTGTTGCCATGTAAGCATTTTTAAAATTTATTTTATTTGAAGACATTTAATTAATTTTGAATTTTAGGCTATTTTTTAATTTTTCCCGAAATTATTTATGTTTTATTAGATTAAATGTTTAAAAATTGTAATTTAAAAATGTAGTTAGTATGGTTCGAACCTTGGTCACTCTCCAAACTTAACCATCATCTCTACCACTAGAGCAATTCAATTTTTGTTTTATATTTCGCAAGACAAAGTTAATAAATCAAAAAAAAAAAAAAAAGTTTGTGTTTTTTTCTATACAACATTATTTATTGTGCAACCTCATAGTCCATAAGTCAATAACAGAATAGTCCATAAGTCGATTAACAGTGTAAAAAAAATGCAGGCACAAAGATCTTCACAAAGGCTTTTAAAAGCAATGAAACTAATTCATCCAAGAAGGAACAGGAGGAAAATAAAAAAACTAGAATGAATTCAGGTTAAGTTATCTTTAAATCTTATAAATTTGTTAGATACATCTTTAAATCTAACATATTACTCTTAGAGGATATTCTCTAAGAATTATTGATGTTGCATACAACTAATTCATGGAGATTCTTAGGAGTAGATTCTATACCGCAATACAACAAGCTTATTATTGGTGTGATTGATTTAGGTGGTGCACTTTACAGGTTCACATAAGGGCCAGTGCAGTTAAACGCAAGCCCCTGGGTTGGGTCTAAGAATTATTGATGTTGCATACAACTAATTCATGGAGATTCTTAGGAGTAGATTCTATACCGCAATACAACAAGCTTATTATTGGTGTGATTGATTCAGGTGGTGCACTTTACAGGTTCACATAAGGGCCAGTGCAGTTAAACGCAAGCCCCTGGGTTGGGGCAGACCTTGTCAGGCATGACGGCTGTAACATGCTCAGGTAGTCCTTCACTATTACAGACAACGGAACCACATAATTATTTATACCTAAAGCTTTATCCTAATAATATTGAGCTCCCAGACCCTGTGAAAAATATGAGCTTGAGTCAACCTAAGTCACTCGATTCGTCACGAGTCAAAGGTTCACACGTGAATAGCTTAATCTCATCTTCAATGGAGTGCACTAAGAAGGTACTTCATTGGTGCATCATGTTTAATCATATTGAGAGTATTTGTTGCCTGGATATATATTGTGTTTCAAGTGAGGTATGTTCAAAATATTGATTTTTAAACCGTTACGTGAATGCATGATTGGATGATGAGTTTGAGATTAGATGATGTTTTTCAAAGCATCTTATCAGCTTTCGGTAAACTACTGATTAGGATGATTAGACAAGTCATTTTAATTAAACATGAGGATGATTAGTTATGTTTAGTGTATTATTCATACCTGGGCAAGTTAATGAAGAGTGTCTAATGATCACTTTTATTAGATACGCTTTTTTGATCAAAGAATACAGATTGTAGGTAACAATCTTGACCCGTTAACTTATGGTTTGCTTATTAGGTATATGTCTTATCGCTAACAGGTAAACCGGGTAAATTTCAAAACTTAGGTTTAAAGGAGACGGATAAAGTTTTGAAATTTCAGATTCAAATGGTATTAAAAATGAACTAGCTCTAAGTTCTAAAGCACTTGATTAAAAGTGTTGAGGGTGTTTGGAATTGCTTATCTAAACTGCTTACTTTAAGTACGCATTTTGAGTTCTCTATTTGAAATTGATTAATGTTATACCCCTTTATCACGTATACCTTATCACAATAACAACCTTTACCACAAGACTACCACGTTCTACACAAACAGAATATGCTTAGAGATGAAAGAAAAGATGAAGAACTTGGTGACTTGAATATGAATTCGTGTATGTTTAGAGAGGTAGAGAGAAGAAAGATGAAACAATAAGATGTTATATTGCTTCAAAGGAAAACACACACACACACACTCAAGCACACCCCTCAAATGACCATTTGAGGGGTATTTATAGTACAAGAGGCATAAAACCCTAAAGGCTTTAGCTTGGGCTTTCTTTGGGCTTTCGTGGACTTGGATTGGATTACACTTAATAAAAGGCTAGCTTAACATAACTATTAGCCATTTAGCTTAGCCCAATCCACGAGCCCGTTGACTATTCTATCACGATATCTAACACGAGTTACAAAGTTCCTAAATGTGAATGACCATCACTTTTAATAAAACAATTAAGGCTAACAATTAAAGTTTTACTTTTTATTTCGGCTATTCTGTTGGTGCTTCCTCTCTTATGTGAAATTGATACCCATGTGTGTTATTAACAGGGTAGCCTTCGCTGGGGCAGTTGACCATCATCATCAACGCCAAATCCTTGGGGTGTTTGGAAGTTTGTTGGTAAGAAGTCATTCAATTCTATTGCTTAATTTCGGTTTAATATGACATGATAACTAACCTTTAATTACACTTTATAATTTGTGTGGTTGCCATCTCAATGATCAGGTGCGACACGGCATACCATTTGATCCAACCACTGTTGGTGGAGAAAGTAGTAACTACATTCGTAAGTATACGTCCACTTCATTATTCAGCTCTTTGTAGTATTTAGAAGTTTTGAATGTCGTTATTGTTTTGTATTAAAGCGAGTCATCTGGTGCCTAATGTAGTTGTTGCTGATATTAGTGTCCGCCACGAGGTAAATTTTTGCGACTTTAGCTATTAGAATTGAAGTCTGTGTTTTCATTTGTTTCAAACTTTTTGCAGCACTAGGGTTCCAAATTGATTAGGTGTTGAATGGGCACAAGCAACACACTAAATTTTTGAGTTTTAATGTATTAGCCATTGTTAGGGTTCAATATACCATCATAATTAATAAGTTAGTTTCTTGGAGGAAATTAGTATGAATGTAAATGGAATTGGAGAAAGTATAACAACATTACAGTATGCATGTGACCCAAAGACCCTCAGCGAGATGTTGCGCCGTGTTTACAACTCTACCAAATCTAAGCCACTGATCATAGCATCAGGTGGTTTCTTTTATTCAACTTGGTTCAAGTAATATCTAAAAAAAAAACATCCAAGACCCTCAACGTGATATCTCACCACATATACAGTCTCTGCTCAGGTATCATTCTTTGGGATTTTCTTATTTTACCTTCCTGCGTGACAGGGTATACAGGGGAGTGGATCTGGCGTATTCGGAAATGTATACAAAATTTTAAGGGTGGAAACTACTATAAGTTATTCCCATGATATAGCAATAAAAAATGGTTCAGTAAATAAAGATGCTGACATCACTGGCGATATACACTCTCTGAGTACTTACCGTTGGCTTTCAACGTCAAGTAACATCACCACATCATCCCAGTGGCCGTCCTTCATCGGGTGGTGGCCTGAGTCGACCATCTACTGCTGGCAGCGACAGACACGAGCCTTCTGCCAGTACATGTACAAATTTTGAGATAAAATTGTATCTTGGTGGGGCATTTTGATTCTAAACTTATGGACCTTATTATTGCAAAGTGAGATAATATGATATGATAACATTCATTTATGAATAACAACTTACTATTTTTGCTATTAATTAATAATAGGAATTAACATGGTGGTCGTAACCTATACTGATAAAGTGTGCATTGTATTGTGAGTGATTCTGCATTTTCAAGTGCTACTGTTCACTCAAGACTGTTATTCACATGAGATAAATGAGTTATTGTGAATTATCTTTTATGCTTATGAAAACATGCAGCACAATGCTAAGGGCAGTGAACATGGTGATTTCTCTTTTTATGTATAAGTTCTCATTAATGTTTATTAGTTGTGTTAATTTTACTGGATCATTGGGTATATATTGAGATACGCCATCACAAGCACTTTGTTAATCGAAAAATTCGTAACTATATGCAGCAGTTTGTGAAGATAGAATATTTTTCTATGGATCGTGTCATGCGGTTTAAAGTGAATTTACCTGACGAGAAATTGAAGATTGAGGTCACCAAGAAAAAAATAATTGAATTAGGGATGATGGACAAGCATGTGATTATATTTGTCCCCACAGTTGAACTCGCGGATATGTTGCAGGATTCAATCGTCAACGAGTATGAATACCAAGTGTCATTAGCTCATCATGATCTTACAAAACAACATAGAGATGAGATGCTATGTAGATTCTATGAGTTTTTTTACCCATATTTTAATAACAACTGATATCAAATATCTTAATGAAGGGATTATTCCATTAAAGGTCTCATCCTTCGCTGGAAGAATCTTAAACCAGAAACTCACATCCCACTATAAATTAGCACATTAGTTTAGTGTGACTTGAAGCGTCAACCAATTGATTTATGCCCGTGTATTCTGGCCTTTTTGCGTGTGCTATGTGATGTCATAAATGGGGTATTCAGTTAAGCCTTTTTGCTCTCACAAATAGGTAATTTGCACATGCTATATCATGTATTAAATAAGGGTTTAAGGGCCTGATTTTTCTGTCCTAAATGGGGGGTTTTGCGTGTGCTATCTGCTGTCATAAATAGGGTAGCTAAGCTTACCATTTTACTCTTATCTAATACACTATTTTTTTGCAGGAAGAATTGAGAGCTTGATGTGGGCCCAAGTGTTGATGAACAGGCCATGATATTTCTGGAGGCCCAAGATCATGTGACAAAAGGGGCCTCACTAAAATGGGCATAACTTGGGCTACGGGGCTCCGTTTTAGGCGAATTACCAGTCAAATCGAAGCTTGGAACGAGGAGCACGTGGTGGGAAACAGACTTCGTCGGTTTCCAGAAATTTCGAGCCCCGAAACACTCTATTTTATGAGTTATTTGCATTTTAGTGTTTTTTCGGGTTTTTTTGGACTTTGTTTATGTAATAACTTTCAGCCCGTTTGTCTTCTAGGGCCCGTTTCTGTTTTGTAGTCCTATTTAAGACTTTCTTTGTAATGTGGAATAATCAGTTTTATGAAATACCAAAAGTCTATTTTTGGCAGCTTTGCTAAGAATTCCCTATAATCGGCATTCAGGTGAATCAACGATTATTGGTAGGATCGTTCCTGGTATTCGTGTGAATCAACAGGTCCGATTTTTGTTATCTCGTTATTTAGTCTACATCAGAGCTCCACAAGAATCTCAACATGGTGATGCGCTAATGGAGTCGATACTTAAAAAATGTGACATTCTTAAATATTCCTACCATGATCCTTATTCCCAGGTTCAGCAAGTCTTCAAGTATGTGGTAGCCTTGAGTACAAGATTTCATCAGCGTTGCATCTCAGTTATTTAAAGACGGATACGAACTCATATCACTAATCATCAGTTCACTGCATCACGAAAATCTTTATTTTTCTTGAAATCGTTTTGTAGAGGTGATGAACTATGCCTATTCTGACAATCAGTAATGAATTGACAGTTTAGTTGTGACTTTTATTGCTACACATCACAGCGATAATTGAAGGATTGGTTGTAACTGACATCTACATTATGGTCTATACAGTGTCATGGAAAATGAACCTGTTAATGTCAAAAGTGGGCAATATATCGATGAACTACCACATAAAAAACTTAAAAAAGCTACGGCTTTTTCATTTGTATGTATTTTTCAGTTTGTTGTCAGTTTGGTTAGATAACAGGTCTAAATGGTTTGGATCAAAATATGTAATTCTTTGGTTTGTTTGAAACCGGATATGTGTTTTTGTGTCAAAAACAATATAAAAATTCATTTATGAAATGATTTCTAAAGTAAACTAATTATTGATTTACCTGTCCAACCCGTAATAGATAAAACAATATCCTTAATGATCATTGTCGAGTCAGAACTTTTATAGTATGAGATGTATTCATCATGGTGGGAAAATATGTTTTAATAGTTTATTATGACATTTTGATTGCTTTATATATATGATGGAATCTTCTTTTTGACCATATCTCAGTCACAACTCACCTAAGCATTTTAAAGATGGATTTTGGTGTATAACTTAGCCGTGTGCATGGTATTAGAATATTATTTTTTTCTGGGTACATTGTCCATAAACAATGAATATTCTCATGTCTTTACTTTGGTATAAATAAGTAGCTACTTACGTTACTGACAGGTAATTTCTCATGGTATGGAGTTCAATCGTATATTTCACATGAGGATGATATGGATGGTGAAACATAATGAGGTAAAGGAAATATTCTACAAAAAGAAAGATAAAGAATGAGAAGCAAAGTAGGATCATTTTTAAAAAGGAAGACACCGCTACGATATTTATGGGATTTTGATGGTCGAAATGGTCGTTCGGGAAGATATAGAAGTAGGTGGATACAACTAATGATGATGTAAATGCTAGAGGTGTTTTTATTCAATGATTATATGGCTATATATGACTTTTGAGATTATGCATACCAAAACGTAAGTTTGCCCATGGTAGTGGTTTTAAAATTTAAATGATTTGTTGTGGTACTGCGGTATCAAGTTTATTATATAGATGTGTAAATGGCCAAAATGAGTATAGGTTGAACATGTTATTTTCATACGAGTCAAACTGGGTATGCGTTTTTATGTTCCTAATCTTGATAATTTTAGGTACAAGCCTGGCTAAGTTTCACGCTTTCACTTGACGTTTTCGTAATCTCATCATTAAAAGCAATCAACTCATCAATTAAGAATCAGGTTTGACTCAATATCCTATGCTTCTGTTTATATTAATTCAATAATTTATCACATTCATTTTATGTTTATGTACGTATCACTTCAATCTGATTTTCATGTTTCGAATCGAATAAAGATAGGTGATTTTCATGTCTATCATTGTTTATACAGTTGCATACTTGCATACACATGGTTGCTCATTTAAGTTCTTTTAAAATGGATGACGCGGATAAAAGTAATACATATATACCTAGAATCATTTTATTATAATTTATTAAAACAAATTAAACAAATAAAGCTGTTAACATTGTGTTCACGCCCATATTTAGAAGTCCACTTACTCACCCGTTCTCTGTCTTAAGGTTTTTTATAAAATTTATATTTAATGAAATTCAGTTATGCTCATGGTTTTTAAAGCCTTATCAGTATTCAGTAACCTATGAAGTGTTACTCCACAAGCATAGCATCTAATGTGTCGTTCTCTTTCTGTTTCCTCAAGCTTTCATATACTTATTTTTGTTTTCTCATGTAGTTCTAATGCTTTTTGGTATTAATGGAGGTTGTTACATCCAAAAGTGTCACATTCTTTTTGTTTTCCTCTTTGAACCCACAAAGTACAAACCATCATTTGGAGACTTTGTAGATGTCGAATTAACAAAAAAGAAGCTCTCGCTTAGGAATTTAATAGATAATTCGGTTGAAAAATTGAGTACATGGACTGTGATGATGACTCACATGAAACAAGGTTGAAAAGATGCTATTACTTCTTAGATAGTGGCTAGGTAATAAAAATAATGGTGGTTAGTCACTCACAAGGTTAGTTTGACAATCGCATATAGTTATCTTAACGAGTTTATGATCAAGTTAGTACTTGCTTTCCAATTTTATTGAAATCTTATAATTGATACCTGATAACTGACAAGTATAGTTCATTACATTGAAGTGGTGCATGATGTTGATCTACAAAAGCTATGTGTTCGGTTCGTCATGGATAGAGTTGGTTTGGTTTGATCAGATGAACCTACATATTGTGTAGCATTTGGCATCACTTACATGGTATGCCTACCAACACATGGTGGTCATGGCTCCTTCAGATGAAGCCAAACTTGAAAACATGGTAGCTACTACTGCACCCATTGATGACAGACCTTCCCAAGAGTCAATGGTTTTGATGTACCTCTTCCTCCCAACACTAAAAAGATAGAAACTAACAAAATTTAAGCTCTTTTTGGCAAAAAAAGGTTCTAATAATATTTTGTAACATATTGATTATCGATGAATATTGAATTGGTTCACCAAGTGTTTGAAATTTTCAACAAAAAAATACTACTGCATTATAGATGTTATTTGTACTCAAAATTTACTTCATGTCTATAGAAAACTCTGTATATATTTGGCTCTCAAACATTATCACAAGTTTGGTACAAAGACTAGACAACTTCATGTTGGTCTTTCAAGAGTTAAGACGAAAAAAGGTTTTAAGATTCTTTGTTGTGACAAAGACGATTAATACACGAACTTCACAACAAATGTCGTGTACAAAGAAATTTAATTTTGTATATGAATAAAATGATCACCCATTTTTTTATTTCGCTATGACGAGTAATAAAAGTTAAGGCCAAACATTGTCCCATATTGGTTTGTTTCTACAAAAGCCGGTATACTTATATTATTTAATTGTTTTATTATCTTTTATATGTATTACACTAAACTTAGTTACTTATAGTTTGTACGTCTTTATAATTTACATCCACGCAAACCATAGAATTATTTATAATTCTAAAAAAAAAAAAAAGTAAAAACCAAAGAAACAATTGTTTTGTAATATTGTTTGACAATTCTAAAAAATGTATTTCAGTTAACAAAAAACAACAAACAAATAATTATAAGTCATGCCCGCCCATTGGGCGGGCTTCGAAATCTAGTATATATATATATATATATATATATATATATATATATATATAGAGTAGGGATCCGGTGAGAAGTAAATTAAAATAAGAAGTGGTGAGAAGTGACCAAAACCACATTAGATGCATTTCTATTCATATAAATGCAACATCTTGAGTTTCGAAAGTTAATTTGATGTATAGATGGTGCAAATTGATTTTCATGATTTCGGCACGTGCAGAGGAACAAAAAATAAGAGAAATCATGAAATGCATCTAATATACGTATATGCATCTGATTAAATGCTAGAAAACACACTATGGTGCGTTATAATGCATCTAAGATTATAGAGATGCATCTAATTTAGGTCGGTGCATCTCGGATTTGCGGTTATAGTTCTTCTTATTCCTTCTTATTTTAAGTAATCTTCTTATTTGATCCTAACTATATATATATATATATATATATATATATATATATATATATATATATATATATATATATATATATATATATATATATATATATATATATATATGATATGTTTCTTTTAGTGGCAAATCCATTTGTATTTGTTTTATTTTGAATGAATAATTTTTTCAATCAAACATGTTATGTATATTTATTATTAACCGAAAATTTATATATATATGTATCAATGTATGCATATGTAAAACAATATTAAAATATATGTTCCACATTATAATCAAGTATTTTTTTAAAAGTAATAAAAAATATACAACAAATGCTTTTCCTACAAATACACAGATAACTTTTTTAAAACAATCAATCTACATTTTATTATCCTTATTTTTAGGCAGGATATATTAAATTGATATTCAAATTCAAAAACATATTCGAATAATTTTAAAAAATACAAATATATTGGAAAATCCTCATATTTAATAGGAAACTTTCCAACTTCCATTCCTTTAGTTTAAATACATGTAGTGTGAATCATTTAACATTTACCACTTAACTGTGCAATCAGTTTTAAAACCTCCATATTCCGGATGAAGACTTCAAATAATTACCAACCCAGAAGTGATGTTGTTGAATGTAACATTACTGAAGCAAAACAGATGTAAGACTACTAATTTGGTTTACATTTACACGCTTTAATCTCCTAAATTTAGTTCCATTGATTTTTAGTTTGTTATTTATTGCAAAAAATATTCAGAATCATGTGAAGATGCAATTCAAAACTCTGAAACTCCAGGTATATGTTTAGTGCAAATGTTTTTTATTCCAATATTTTTAAATAAAATATATTATGCAAAATAGGACACCATAATCATAAATGTTTTCTGGCATATCTTAAAAACAACAGGAAAGCAAGTCTCTTTGTATTATTGGTGATGTTCCGAACAAAGAAATGTAAAGTTAAAATTGGAGGTAGAAAAACAAGCCTACGACGAAAAGATGAAGAGAAAAAGAAAAAATGCAATCAAACTCTGGAGAGAAGTTAAAGCATTTAGACGATCAACTAAAAAACAAAAATGGCTATCGTTGAAGAAAAAGATAATGAAATAGATGATGATGGTTTGGAAAGCTATTCCTATGATGAATTACACATTGCATATTGTTCATAATTTGATGTAATTGTTTGATTGTTTTTCAATAAATATCATGTTTAATATTTTTGAAACATTATTGTTTAGTTTATGAACAGACATAGATATGGAACTACTATAAAATTATAGTTTAAGAAGTTTCAGTTTTAAAATAATATATGCTATACCACATTCTTAATTTTAATCAAAAGATATTTATAAGAGTTTATAAAATTACAAATTAAATATGTAACATATCACTTCCTAAAATATTTAAACCGATATATATATATAATTGAAACAAGAATATTCCAAAAAAATGTTTTTTAAATATATTTTAGAGGTTCATCTAATCCATATCAAATTTTGGACTTACATTTAACATATCTATTCCAATAATATTTTGACGCATAAAGTCTATAAATATTGGGATTTTATATAATATATTAAACATAACATACAATTATAGGTCGAGCATAACTCCAAAACCATGGTGAAATCAGAATCAACAAAGGTATGTATGATTATATTAAGTCAAATTCGTTAATATTGATTACTTAATTCCACCCTCTCACCATGCAGAGTAATATCAATTTTTAACTTCATATGCAGGGATCAAAAACAACAAACACATATGCGGAGGTAGAAGGTATGTTGTTGATGATTAATTTATAAATCATTTTTTAATAAGACATTGTATAATGTTTATATGTATTGATTTTATTCCATCAGTAAACAATCATGGTGAAAGTCTAGGAGATTCAGAAGGTATGTTTTTTATTATTAATTTATGATCCATATTGTTTTTATAAGCCATTGATCTATATTGTTTTTATAAGCAATTGTATAATGGTTATATGTATTGTTTTTCCTTCATCAGTAAACAATCATGGGAAACGTGTAGCACTGATGAGTGTGTAAATACTCATCATTTTTGGGTCTATCTGAACTGCAAAACGTCTAAAAATGCTCAGAAATGCATCAAAATACTGAAAATATTCCAAAATTGCATTTTATATGTTTCAGATGCAAAATGTTTAAAATCAGATGAAAAATGAGCAAAGTTTGCATAAATGGCAGTTTCAGTCCCCCAAGTTTCTAAAATTGTCAAAAATAGTCCCTGAGTCAAAATTTCAAAAGAAAAATCACCAAAGGTCCTTTTAATATCATAACTTGTCAAAATTAGTCCTTTGGTGAAAAATATAAAAAATTTTGAGAAAATTACAAGTTTGGTCCTCCAAGTTTAAAAATTGGCAAAAATGGCCCCTGGAAATTTGAAAATGTCAGCTTTGGTCCTTGTACTATTGCAACTTGTCAATTTCAGCCCTTGGATCAACTTTTAGATATTGGCAGCTTTGGTCCTTACATTTTCAGAAATTACATAAAGGTCCCTTGAAGTATTAAACCCTTTAACCCCTTTGGACCTTGTCACAAACCAATTTGGACCCCTGCCAACCATTGTGACCCCAACCTTTTGACCCCCCTGCCTTTTAATAATCCAACCCAGTCAACCCAATAGTCAAAATCCCAAAAAACCCGCCAAATCCCCTTCTCCTTCCCCGACCACTTTGTCTGCAACATCCCACACCTCCAGCCACCCTACTCCACACCTTGTTCCCCCCTCCTCCACCAAACTACAAAAGGCATTTAATGCTACCTCTACCTCCTCACTCAACCCCCACTAGTCAAATACCTTTTTCCCGCCAAAAACAAAATCAATGGCTAAAAACTATCCAAGTCATCCAAGGGTCTCAGAGATAGCTGGGATTTGCTAAGAGAGAGAAGGGAAGACCACTTGGAGTATAAAAGAAGAAAGAGGAGAAGTGAAAAAGAGTAGTTAGTTTTGATAGTTTTTCCTTAATGTCGTTTTTAAATAAAATGTTGTAGTTTAAACCAAAATGATGTAATTTCAGTTTTTATGTATCATAATTAAGTTAAAACATCTTTGTATTGTGCCTTTTTATTATCCATTCAAGTTTTTATATAAGTTCCTAGTTCTATGTTTACTGTTGATATTTTCAGTTTCAAATTCTTCTATCTAGGTTGTTAGTTGCTTGTTTTAAGCTTAAACAAGTTTATTTAAGCTCTCTATAAGCTTTGAATAAGCTTGCATTTCAGTTTCAAACATTTTGGGTCTTGGTCAATGAAAGTCAATATTGGGCCTATATGGAGAATGAATTGGAATTGGGTGATGCAGCTTGGATTAGGGTTGGAAATAGCTTAGTATAAGTGATCTTGGGTTTTAGTTTTAACCTGCAAGCAAGTTGGACATTGGTGAGTGATTATCTCAATTTCAACTTTTTTATCCATTTTGCATATTGTACCTGTATGAATATATGTGGTCACAATTAGTTTTTATGTGTTTAATTAGTTGTAATTAGGTAAGTTAGACTTAGTTTGATCAATATCTTAAGCTGGATCAGTAGCTAGCCCATTTTTAATTGCATATCAGTTCATTAAGGTATGTTTGGATTTGCTGATTCAATTCTGATTTAGGCTTGCTCAGTAGTTAGAATCTGTTGTCTCATGCTTGTGTAGATGTTTTATGCTCATTTGAGTTAGTCACTTGTGCCTGCACATGTCCAAAGTCAAAATTCCATTGTATGTGTTTTAACAGTTAACTGTTGAGCTTTTACAAAGCCAAAAGCTCATTTTGTGTTTAACTTTCATAAATACAACTTGCAGTAGCATCATTCCACCTTATTACATCAATTTCAGTCCAAAAATCAAGATCAAAGTTCAAGAAAGTCAAACTTTCAGTTTTGTTAATAAAGTCAAAACATTGAAAAAGTCAGTTTTAGCCAATCTAAGTTGATTTTTCTTGGCTTCATCTTTAAGCCATTTTCAATGAAAATTGATGTTTTAAAATCTCATGCTGATCTATTTTCTTATGTCTATTTTAGTATAATTTTGTGAATTTTGTTTAAGCCCCAAATAAGCTTGTCAAAATGGGGTCAAATGCCCTGTGCAGAGCACAGTGAGCTGCACAGGATTTGTCCAGGTTTTGCAAGGTTTGCACATAGCTCATCTTAGCTCACTAGGGTCTGATTTTTGGTTTACATGTTCTTAGCCAGGTCCTTTTGAGGTTCCCACTTTGGTTTTCCATTTTCTAGCTTATTTAAGTGCTCATTTTTAAGCTGCAAGTAGGCACCCTCTCACTGTTTTTGCACAATAGCTCAAACATCAAATCTGTGCTAGCTTGTGATTTAGAGGTTTAAGATAGTTGTAACTTGTTGCATTTTAGTTCTTTTAGCTTATCCAAGCTTCTATTTTAGTGTGGTGCTTATTGGTCTCCATTTGCTTATTCAAAGTGCTTATTTATAAGCACTTTGTACATCAGTTCCTATTTCCTCCACACAGCACCTTGTTTTTCTATTTTTCCTAGATTCCTCATATTATTTTAAGCTTTTCCTGAATTTTTCAGATTTTTCCAAGTTGGTTTGCTATTTTTCTGCATTTAAATTGATTTTTAGGCCTTTTTAATTAGCTTTAAATTCAATTAATTAAGAAAAGCTTCACAAAATTAATTTTTCATTTTTCTTAAGTTAAGATAAATATAAAAAGACAAAAAAATATTTTTCTAGATTTTTCTTAGTTAAATTTGTATTTTTAAGTAATTTAAGTAGTTTTAAATAGTTTTTAATTCATAGAAAATCCAAAAATAATCAGAAAAATATAAAAATAGTTTTGAAAATTCTATTTTGATATTTTAGATTTTTCTAAGTCTTAATTTTATTTTTCTAGCTTTATTTCCTATTTTCTTGTATTTTAGGTAATTATTTAATAAGTAAAATTAGTTTTTAATTAATAATAATTAGATAAATAGTTTTAAAAATAATTTTTCTTTTTCTAAATATTTTCTTTTATCATTAGGTTTGTAAAAATGTCATTTTCATATTTTTAGGACTTTTATTTCTTAGATCTCACTTTTTATTTTGTACGTTTACGTAATTTTATTTAAACGTAAGTTTTAAGTTTTAAACGTTCATCAATTTTAAAAATAGTGATAGCGTTTATTTAATATTTTTTATCTTTTTAATTTCCTTTAATTTGCATTTAAGCCGTTGTAATTTGTTGGCTTTTTCTGTAGTTATAATCTATTCAAATCCCTTTTCCGTTCAAATCTCTCGATCACTATACGTTTGGTGATCCATTGCATAGCTCGCTGGGACATAACGACCCGGGGAAACACTATACTCCCCAGATCTTCATTGAGTTCGTTCCTGAACCGTTTTAAGTTTCTTACGGTCGGCCATTCACAAGTGGCCGGCTTGTGTGAGAAAAACTTGACTGTTTGGGAGCGGATCAAATTTTTGGCGCCGCTGTCGGGGAGCTGTGCTGATTATCTTCCGTCTAGCAGATTAGTGATTTGGATATTCACTCATTGTTCATACCATCTGTATGTATTTATATTAAAAAATCAAAAATCCAAAAAGATTTTCATTCTTTGTTTTTACAAAATGTTTTACAAAAATACCAAAAATATCCATCTTTACCCTCTCACATCTTTGATTCTTCATCCCTACCCCTCTGAAAACCTTTGATTCTTTCTATGTCTTATCCTCACCCTCTTGGTTGTCAATGGTGTGGTGGTCCTTATAATGGTGGCAATTGCCCCAGTTGTGGCATGGTGGAGTCAGGAAACGGGTCTGTCTATAACCAGGATCCCTATTCCTACCATAACACAACTGATTTATTCCATCAGCTACCACACTGTGACACTCAGCAGTTTTACTGTTGTGAATACTGTGGTGGTTCACACTCCAGTTCTGATTGTCAATCAGGAAACACGCTTGTCTATGAGCAGGTTCCTGATAACAATTATGACTACAACACATGTGACTCACAGCCACATCAGTTTTACTGTTGTGAGTATTGTGGAGGTCCTCACTTTAGCTCTGATTGTCAAACAAGGAATCCATTTCTTTGTAACAATTACGACTCTTCGTATCATGACCAACCTCTACAGTACCAAATGAATCAGGCACCACCTCAGCCTGATCCACTTCCTCAAAATCTTCTCCTTGATCTTTTGGATTTAGTGAAAGATTTGAAGGAATGTAAACATTCCCAAGATAATCCAAAATCCATGGAAGAATTGTTAGCTGAAGAGCAGGCTGCTAAATTAATTCCAAAATTGCGTTTGAAAAATCTATTAAGGAATCAATTGCAAAAGAAAAAGCAGCCAGATCTAGCTCTCGATTCCGTTTTATTCCTGATGACAGTGATGATGAGGATACACTTGATATCCTCCAATTCTATAAAAATTCATCAAGTTCATCAGTTGATATCCCAGCAGTTGAGATTCCATCTCACACAACTGCTATCACACCCGAAGCTCCCACTCGCTCTCTGAACATGGGGGATGAGCATCTTGACACTGTTCCTGAAAAGGAATCGGACGAATTCATAAAGTCTAGTGTTGAGGACCTTGTCCCAATCCCGAGAGAGTCACAGGGAACTTCTGAGCATATGTGTGATTCTCTTTCCCCTCTTGAGTGTTCAAATGATCAATTTGAAACTTTCTCCAATTATAGCGAAGATTGTGCTTCCTATGGAAACATCGAGTACGTTGAGGCATCACTTCCACAATCTGATGCTGATCATCTTCTTGAGGAGTTCACCGATGAACTCACTCACATCAATCCACTCTTTGATTTCGGAGCCGATCTGGGAGAGACTGAAAGTCTCACTGATAATGATCGTTCACTCACTTCTCACCCTAACAGTCCAATAGAGAATGTTGATCACTTTGTTCCCGAAACATTCAAAGCTACTTTCACTAATCCTCTATTTGAATTCGACTCTGAATTCACTTCAATTTCTGAGAATCCACTCTATGATACTCAGATTGAGGATAGTGATGAGCCCACAATGGAACAAGAGTTCACAAATTCACTTCATGTGAATGATTCTCTTCATGAAGAGTTCTCCGGTGAACTCTCTCATGACATATCTCCTCTGGAACATGATCATTTCTATTTTGATCTTGAGGATGATATTGGCTCGGAGGAAGGTGTACTCTATCATACGAGTTTGCTTATTAATGATACTACCCTCACCCTTCCTCCCGATACGTCTACATTTGAGGATGAAGAATGGATCTTAATTGTTATCAAAATCTTTCTTCCTTTCCTCAAATATCTTATGATTTCTCTTCATCTTCACTCCTTCGGGAATGAAGACACTATCTTTGACCCCGGCATTTTCATTTATCATCTGTGAGCCGGGTCTTTCTCTGTATATCTCGTCGGTGTGGAAATTTCGCGTGCTTCAGTGTTTATCCAAACATCTTGAATGAAAGTCCGATGGAGATTGTTTCTTCCACTTTACTTCCCCATGAACCAATGAATTCGGGGTCGAGTCAAGCTAGCGACTCGGTAACCAAAAACAGTAGCACACACCATATGGGTTTTCACCCATATTTCTGACTTCTTACCCCTTTCTACCACCTAAGTGTGGGGGTGATGCCCCACAGGTTATATATATATATCTCTAAAAAAAAATCTTTCTTTTAAAATAATGGTCGTAGTATTTCCCTTTTACGTTCTTTGTTTCGGCATAACCGCCGGTACTTTGAATATTGAGGGCAATATTCATTTCTAAGTGTGGGGGGGATTCTCACGAATTTTATCATATGTATTATCCGCCCAATTCCTTCCCCCATTTTTGGCCAAATTTTTTTTTGGGAGTAAGTGTTTTTGCACTTACTCAGCTTGGTTATCAGTCCGCCATGTTTGATAAACTAAAGGATTGGCTAATCCAGGAGCAAACGGCTCTTGGTAAAAATTTCTCAAATCCGTTTATATGGCTTGCAATTTGCCCAAAATTGTATGGTATTCAGCTCACCATATCCTAAAAAGTGAAGAGTTGGCTAGCCCGCAAGGTTATGGCTTGTGGTAAAGGCAGTGGAAAAACCATAATTGGTAATCAGCTCACCAAAGATAATACTGATAATTTATCTAAGAGTTGGCTAGTCCAGAGCAAACGGCTTCTGGTAAAGACAAATCAAATCCGTTTACAGCTTATGATTTGCTCAAAATCATTTGGTTATCAGTGTACCAAAGTTCTTACTTGAACTGAAACATTTGGCTACTCCAGAAGTGATGGCTTTTGGTAAAGAGTTTTTCAAATCCATTAAGTTTTCTCAAATCATTGCTAGGGACTAGCAATAGTTTAGTGTGGGGGATTGATGAGTGTGTGAATACTCATCATTTTTGGGTCAATCTGAACTGCAAAACGTTTAAAAATGCTCAGAAATGCATAAAAATACTGAAAATATTCCAAAATTGCATTTTATATGTTTCAGATGCAAAATGTTCAAAATCAGATGAAAAATGAGCAAAGTTTGCATAATTGGCAGTTTCAATCCCCCAAGTTTCTAAAATTGTCAAAAATAGTCCCTAAGTCAAAATTTCAAAAGAAAAGTCACCAAAGGTCCTTTTAATATCATAACTTGTCAAATTTAGTCCTTTGGTGAAAAATATAAAAAGTTTGAGAAAATTACAAGTTTAGTCCTTCAAGTTTGAAATTTGGCAGAAATGGCCCCTGGAAATTTGAAAAAGGCAAGTTTGGTCCTTGTACTTTTTGAGATTGTTACTTTTGGTCCCTTGAAACATCTTTGATGAATTGGCAGCTCAAGTCCCTCAATTTTCAGAATTTACACCAAGGTCCCTTGTCATTTAACCCCTTTAACACCCATTTGGCATGGTCAATACATTTTGGACCCCTGTCAATATGCAATTTGGACCTCCCTTTATTATTAACCCCAGTCAAACCGGTCAAACCTTTTCCCCTTTCCCCGTTTTCCCTCCCACTGTCTGCTACTCCCATGTCTGCCCACCATTGCAACCACCCAGCCTCCTTCTCACCTTTCCATGTCCCCCCACCTACAACTAACATCCAAGATGCATTTAATGCACCTCCCCCCTCCTCACTCAACCTAACTGTCAAATACACCTTTTTGGCGCCAAAATCTATTTCAAGGGCCAGGATTATTTTAAAGCCATCCAATGGCTGAGAAACTGATGGGAACTATTCAGAAGAGAGAGAAATGGAGTTTGGATTATAAAAGAAAGAAGAAGGAAGAGTAGAAGGGTGTCTAGTAGTTTTTTAGTTTTTATTTAATGTCGTTTTTATATTAAAAGTCTTAGTTAAGTGGAAAATCTGTAATTTCTTGTTTCTTGGTATTAAATTAAGTGTATTGTATCCTTATAAACTCTTTCCAGTTATCAATTCAAGTTTTGTTAAGAATTCTTGTTCAAAGCTTACTGTTGAAATTTTACACTTCCAACTCTCATACAAAAGCTTCATATAGTTTGTTTCTCAGCTCCAATAAGCTTATACAAGCTTATCATAGCTTTTTGAAAGCTTAAATCTAAGTTTCAATTCATTTTGGTTCTTGGTCAACAGAAAGTCAAACTGGGTCAATATGGTTATGAATTGGATAATGGGTTGATGCAGTGATGGATTGGGTTGATTTTGAGCTAATGGGTTGATATTTAGGATAGTGGTTCTCTGTTTCACATGTTTCAAGCCATAGTGGCTATGGACTGTTTGTAAGTGATTTTCAATGTTTTCTTTGCATTGTCTTCATTAGTATTGAACTTAACTATTGACCTTTCTCAAATATTCCTATGTTATGTGAATTAAATTATGGTTCTTTGTTCTTTAATGTCTAAAAGGTGAATTGATTCTGAAAATTATATTTTTGCTGTAATTTATTTTTGATTTTTTGATGATCTGTGGGAAGATGAGAAGGAAGAAGAAAGAAAATATTAGGTTTGAGGTAAAGAGAG